>JARYZH020002960.1:0-12886 GCA_030021035.2 Notholithocarpus densiflorus
CAGTTTAGAACTTTAAACAAATGAGAGTTTTCAAAATACCAGGAATGCGACAGGCATATTATAACAGGGGGAAAAGCTTATTAAACCAAGACATGGAAAGCATGAAAGAGCTACCAATCTTGGCTTCTAGCCATAATTAAAACACATTTAATCAGACATGTAATAATAAAAGGAGAGGAATTTATAATAATATGAGCCAGACAAAGTGTCCATTTGAATGAACTTATTTCATCAGTTTATTGAGGCTAGTTTGTTTATTGTGTAAAAGTACATCTATAACCATATATAATTATTGCTAAGTTAAACATTTACCCAATTGAGCTAGAGCTCATCAGCAAAGTATACAGCCATACCTTGAAAAAGGTGATGTTTTAAAAAGCTATACATTCCATTTCAAGATGAAAATAAACTGAAACAAATGAACCCAAGTGTCTTACTACAACTATAAACCCAACCCACCAGATATTGGTGTACAGACCCCTTTTCTTCTACATTTTCACAGAAAGAGAATTAGTACAAGTACTAGACTACTAGTAGAATAGCAAAAATGCATTCTTCAAAGCCTCAAGGGATAACTAAACCATACGTGCTCAGGTATTTCATTATCTGGAGATATGTTTGTAAATTGCCCCACTACGTCACACTTTAAATGGCATTGCATTACTTTAGCATAAAAGTCATTGTCTTTATAAAGTCTCAAATACAAGTAGTAAAGAAAAAATAAATTCCAAAAAAAAAAAACACTACCTTGAGATGATTTTCTTCAACAAAAGTCTCAAGAAAACCTGCCAAAACATCATTGGATCTCCTGGTAGGATCACTCAAGCTATTCCCAAGCTTCCTATCATGAACTTTCAAGAATTCCTTCCAATCTCCTTTAGTACCCTTCATTCCTTGTTTTTGGGCCAACTTCACCATTTCAATAAGGACCTATTCACATCCACATTTATTAGAAAAACAAATAAATTAAATTAGATATGAAGGAAAAATGTGTTTTGTGCTATTTTCTTGGACTTGTAATCAAGGTTGGCTATATTATCTTTTCATAACATGTTTGTGTACCTTGTTTAACTTGGATGAGCTTATTTTACTGCACTTTGCTAATTTTAGTTATGTAGTGCATGTTGTGTGGGAGTTGTTTGTAGTTTTTGATCACATGATCTTGATTTTGAAGTCACGTGCTTTTGATTGTTAGGACTAGAAAATCTTAAGAGAAATGCATAAATAACCATCTCACCACTATTTACTAGCCAATCATGAACACTTTAGTACATATCATAAGATTTTGTGCTCAAGAAAGTGTAGCACATGCACAAAAAGAATATAAGGTGTTGCCTCAGATTAATTATAAAATTGGTGTGTACATTATCTGGCTAATCTAATAATTTCATAATGAAATAAAATTTGTGTGTACATTATGAGGCAAAACAAGAAATTAACATGATTGCAAGCTTGTTTTCTAAGAGATGTGAGAGTTATATGATGTAACTCTTTAGATGATAGTCTCTTTCAAACTTATGTGATGAATTTTGTAGAAATTGTGATTGATTACTATTTACATATCACCTCACATGTATCTCAAGTTATTGCTAGTTACACACACTACACAAGTTATTCTTTGCTAAACTTGGTACATGATATTGTGTGTGAATTTGTTTTTACCATTCAAGATTATATGTTCCTTGATTTTGATGCAAAATATGTTTAATGTTTAAGTTTTGGGGATAATTTGGTTGAAAAACTTGTTTTTGGAAGATCTGGGTTGAATTCAAGTGTTTTTTGAAAAACTTTTAATCTCATACTCATGCATTTCATTCATGAAATATTGTGTTTTGAGAAATTTCTGCATAAAATTGCTCTGTTTTTCAAAAATCTCTTTTTTCCAGATTTTCGATCAATCGAATCTGTTGCTCGACTGATCGAAATTGCAATAAAAATTTTGGTTTGAATCTGCCTGGCTCGATTGGTGCTCGATTGATTGAATTTAATTTTCGATCGATCGAAGCTAAATTTCAACCGATCGAAATTTGGTCAATGAGCGTTTTTAAAAAGTGTTCTCTCACGTGTTCTTCATTCTTTTCAAACTTTTTCAAACACTCCTCTCACTATTCTTTCTCGACCGATCCAATCTAAAGCAATTTTTGTCGTTTTCTTCCTCAAAACTTTCAAGGGTTTTTGTCTCCAAGCTTAAGTAAGTCTCTTTTACCATTTCTTTTTCATTAAAATCACATTTTTCATGCATTTTCATTGAAAATTTCGAACAAAGCATTTTTTGGATTTGAGATAATTTCAGTTGTTTTTAATCAACATTGTTCACTAGGTTTTTGTTGTTAGTTGTTGTTAACATGATTCTCATGCATTAATTTAGTTAATTTGGTGTTTTAAGAACAATTGAAATTTCTAGGGCTTGAAACTTTGTGAAATTAGAGATTTTGTTCAATTGGGCTAAAATTGATGAAATTGACTTGTGTAATTGATTGATTATGTCATTATATGATGTTTTCTAACTAGTGTAATGATTAATTGATCAATTTGGTTTAATTTTTTAAATTGATTTTTTTCAAAATTTGGGGTTTTTGAACTAAAACTTTATTGTCAAGTCAATTAATGGTCTATAAAGTAAAACTGAACAAATTTCAATGCATTAGAGCATGCATCATATGTGCATTCATTATATGCATCATATAGATTGTTATTTATTGTGATTTTAGTGCTCTAACCATTTCTAATGTAGTTTGTCCTTGGTTCTTTTTCTTTGTTTTCTGTTTCTGTCTTTCCTTTCAAACTCTTAGCATCATGGTTAGGAAGACTAGAGTAAAGAAAACCACCACCCCCTCTACTCCTGCTTTTGAGAGTGATAAGTTTAGAACTGAGAAAAACCAAGAAACCTATGAGAAGCTAAACATTTTTAGGTCGGTCTGGGCTGAGCATAAGGTCATACTAGATGAGTTAGATCCAGAGATACGTAGGAACTTTGAGCGTAAGGGCTGATTACCACTCTTAGAGGTTGAGCATCCTTCTTCGGCTGCCTTGATAAGAGAGTTCTATTCGAACCTCTCTGTCCACTCTGATGATTCCAACACTCAAAATGTGAGGAGTTGGATAAGGGGTGAAGAGTATGTCGTTACTCCTGCTGTAGTGGCCACTGCTCTTGGTGTACCTTTGATACAGCAGCCAGTGTACCCTTACATTGAGACCCCTCTTCTTGATGACATCACTGGTACTTCCATTAGTTGGGGTACTGATCCTCGTGTTACATCCCATGAGCTTACTGGTCTTAATTATTTGTTTTTCCGGATCTCTTTTCATTCCATTTGGCCTATCTCTCACTTACACATTATTCCCATTGAGAGATGTGCATTTTCGTATGTCCTTGTTACCGACGCTTCTATGAGTTTTCCTACTCTTTTCATTCGATCTCTTGTTGAAGTTCATAGGAGTAGTGCAAAATCTCATGGTCTTTTCTTTCCTGTTTTTATTCATAGGATTATTTTAGATTTAGGATTAGAGGATTTTCCTGCATCTGAGCTCGTAAGTATTATAGCTTTCATAGGTGCCACATTTCTTAGGCAAAGAGTAGCTCAGTTGAAAGTTAGCTTTAAGCGCTCTAGAGTTGAGTCTTCTACAGGTGCTGCACCTAGGCCTCCATCTGGTGACCCCACTGCTGAGGAGTTTGTAGACCCTACAGCTGTTGTTGATCCTCCTGCTTCTTCTTCGAGCGACTCATCCTTGCAGAGCATGCTGGATACTGTCATGACCGTTCAGGCAGCACATGGTCAGGTTCTCTTGGATGTGCTCACTGAGCTTCAGGCTTTACGAGCAGATTTGGTGAGTGCTAGAGGTTCTACTCCGCAGCCTCCACCTTTTGATGATGAGTCATGATTGCCTTTTGGCAATTCGTCACAAAAATGGGGAGTACATATGTGCATAGCATGGAGATAAGGGGAGTTAGTTTTGTTTTGGAGTACATAGATTGTACCTAGGAGCTTCTTGGATGTATTTCATATGATGTATTTATCTTTTATGGGTTGTATATGTTAGGGGGAGACACTATGTTTTTGTTTCTTTTATTGTTTCTTGTTTCACATGTGATACATTGGTTATTGATTTATATTATGAGGTTATTCATGGTATATGTCTTATTTTATGTTTTGTGAAATCAAGAATTTATTTTGTTTTACTTGTATTTTTCACACATGTGTTTATGTGTTTGTTGAGTGTTTCAGGAATTTACAGGTTAATTCAGTCGTGGTTGCTGTCTACACTGGTAACTGATAGATAGGAGTTAGGTTGAATTGTATTTAGGGCTGTTTAATTTGAATGGGCTGTTTTTTTAAACTTTGAGCATTTCATTTTTGTGATGTGTTTTGTCACGGATTGCCAAAGGGGGAGTTTGTTAGGTTCTAATACTTTAGGAACTAAATGTATTAGAACTACAATTTGTAATGTGTTGGCAAACCATGATCAAAACATAGAGTTTAGGTTTAGGCTGCTCAAAGTGTGTTTATTTGTAAAATTGGAATCAAGTGATGGCAGAATTTATTGGACTAAATCTGTAAGGCTCGATCGATCGAATCTTGTGCAGATTTATTTTTGTGCAGAATTTTCAATTCAGCCCAAGCCCATATGACGTGTAGGGTTTTATGTTTTACTCCTAGTATAAAAGGAAAAACCCTAGCTACATTTTAGAAGTCTTTGATGTGCTGTGTGTTGAATCTCATGTGAAATCTAGAGGTGTTTACCTTCATACACACTTAGGGTTATCAAGATCAAGATTCATGTCAAGAACTTGGTGATCGCTTCAGTTACTGCATAAAGAATTTAAAAAAGATCTGAAACCTTTGAGTGGAATCTCAAAGTCACAAGTGGGAGTACTTGTGGTTGCAGTGGATCAAGAAAAGAAGTAATCCGTGGACTTGAAGCTGTCACGTGGTCGTGGTAGTAAGTTTTCTACTTGAAGTAGCAATAGGATGTTAGTGGTTTAAATTCTATCTTACAAACTTCAATTCTTTCATAGTGGATCTATTTTTACCTTGAGGATAACTAGGTTAAATCCTCCCCAAGTTTTTTACCAGTTTGGTTTTCCTGGGTTATCATATTATGTGTTCTTTATATTTCCGCATTATTTACATTATATGATTTACTTGTGTTAAACTCGATCTGAATAATTTATCTGAGTAATTACTTGGCTAAATAACTAGGTTAAAAAACTTGTATTTTAAGGGATCTAAAAACATATATGACAAATCCACCATTGGATTACTTTTTCTTCTTATATCCTATGCTTGCAAAATTTCTAAAAAATTAAAAATCAATAGCTATGTCATCAATAAATTATTTATATTGCAAGTTTTTGTAGATTAAGCCATAAAGTTGCACACTTTGGAGAATGGGTTTGGATAGCTACTGATAATAACTTAATTTTGCATATTTATATCATTATTAGAAAGCATTATTATACTTATTTTGAGTTAATTCATGCATTTTATATTTAGTTTTGGAATAATGCTAAATAATTAATTTTGTACTTAATTGAATATTAATGCGTGAATTTGTCTTTTATAAGAGAATGGAATTAAATGAGCGGATTTGTGCAAAGAAGAATGATAATGGATTTTACTTTTACAAGGGCCATAATGAAGTCAAAGTAGGTCAACCCAATGAAATTTAAGTCCAATTGAAGTAAGGAATCAGAGGAAATTTGCACAAAATCCAAGTCCAATTCTGACTAGGATTCTAGCTTTCGTAACAGTTAGTATTTTGGGTATAACTTTTGGTTCCGATGTCCAATCAAGATGATTCAAGTTGGGCTGGAAAGTTAACTTAAAGGGCTACATCTTTGTAGTTTACCAAAAGTCCGAATTCTGAAGTTAAATGGGCCAAAAAAGTCGGTTAAATGAAGCTTAAAAACCTGAGAATTTCTCCAAATGGAAATTCAACTTGCAATAGGATTGCTTGACCTATTTAAAGGCTCTTAGGGAAAAATTCAAAGGGGAGCTGCTGTAGAACGTAATTTAGGTTTTCTTAAAATTTCTTCATAGTTTTTGGAGTTTTATTTATGTTAGGGTCATATTTTCTATGTAATTGGCTAATCTTTTAACAAAACGCACTTTACTTGTAAATTAGGTAGATCTAAGTTGGGTTTGATACATATCAAGTGGGTGTATTAAAAACATGAAGATTGATCCAAGAAACAAGTGAAGAAAAACTATTTTACTGAAGCTTGATAGTTAGCTCGACAAAAAGCTTATAAAGAGTGGTTTATTACGTGAGGGAGGGAAAAGATTGCCTATTGATGCATGTTGTTTCTGCTATATACACTCTTCTATCTTTCTAAGCCTTACTTCACTCTTTCTCTTTTTTCTCTTCTTTCCTTTTCAACTCTCTATTCTAATTGCCTTAGTTGCGCTCCCCTTTCTTTTTATGGATATTGTTCCTATTTATACTAAATCAAGCTTACATGATTTTCTCTTTTTTACCCTTGTTGCTCACCAACCATTTTTGTCCGCTGCAAATACTCTTTAGAGGTGCCCACTACCCTTCTGGTCGTATGGGTTCAACCTCCACTACCTCTGAGCATGTGCATTGTTTTCTTTCTCTTCCACTACCAATTTCACGACAAACTCTTATCCATTCTATTCTGCCATGTGTCTCCCTCTCCCATTTGAAGGGTAAAACCTTGGGTCTCTCTCTACCAATCCATCTAGCATGTATTAAGTGGTTCGAGCCGGTTTACTATCTATTTTGGGTAAAGATGCTTTCCCAGTAAATTACCTCCCAAAAGAGGCCCTGACAAGATATCGGAAATAGGCTCTTTTCCTCCCTCCACCAAACCACACCCTCTGTAATTCCCTTAACCGTGGGCCCACCCCCTTGCATTGACTTGGTACAGGTTGGTGATGCTTCGACCATTGTATTGTTGTCTTCTTGCTTCACACTTTGTCTTCCTTTCCCACGCAGTTTTTGCCCCTGCTATTTGATTTTGTCCCTTTTTATTCTTTGTTGAGACTGAGGCCTTCAACTCGTATTTGTCCCTTATGGAAAACAATGTGGGCTTGCCTCATCTTGCCTTGTTGGGCCTGTGGGCCTTTGAAGGCCTTTCCGTTATTGTTTTTTTTACTGATTCCTACTAGGCTGGCCCATTGGGCCTTTTTCCTCTTCCCTACTTCATTGGGCCCATCCAAGGCCCCTCCCCTTTTTTTTGTCTCTTGAAGCGGGTCATCTCACTGTGGCTGGCTCTTGCACATTGCCCATAGGCCAATGTGTTCTATTCCTTGTTCTTTATGGGTATTTCTTCTCTTTGGGCCTTAGGGGCATAACCCCATTATTTTGTTGTTATTCCTTAATCTTTCCTTTCTCTTTCTTAACTTGAATTTGGGCATTTGTATCCATTTTATCAAAAATGGGTATCAACAATCATATATATAGTAAATAAAATATCCGATCGGCACAAAATTTGACATGAGTATTAAGAGTGTAAAAAACATGCAATCCAACAATTAGATTTTTGAAATATATATGTAGCAATGTTAATGATATATATTGTGTAAGGTTGTATCCTTAGACTATAACAAATTTTGTACCTAAACTTTGTCCATAATTAAAAGGGCTAAGAATCTCATCAAGACATTAGTCACCAAGGTTTATTGAAGGAGACTACTTCATGTATATCTCAAAATTCGATGAACGAGAGATGAAACTCTTATTAATTATCTAATTAAGCCAGCAAAAGTGGTTGAGGCATTTCCTTGTCAAACACTATTTTATTTGTTGTCCATCAAATTAGATCACCAAATACAATTTTTATTCCGTATTCCGTATTCAATCTTGGATATTGGCATTGCCGCCTTGACTTGCATCATCATTATCATTGTTTTTGCTATTAATTAAGTTGAACCTAAAGTCCTCTCTAGGCCTCCCTCAACTGCACGAGGCAGAGCTTGTACCTCTTCCTATGAGGACAAGGATCCTGCAGAGAGACTAATTCATGAGTACTCTATGCTCTGAGACAAAATGGGAATCTAAATAGTGGGCTGGGTTTGGTTGGTAAGAATAAATGGAAGACCTGCTGTAATGTCAATAATACAAAAATAAGGTACAACTGCCTTTTTCAACTTTAAAATAATGGCCCAAGCCCAAGTCCAAAAAAATAAGAAAAAGTGGTTGGCACATAGCTGATAGGCGATAGCTGAACAACCTGATTAAATTTAACTGATGATTCCACATCAGTGGGTAGTAAAGCACTCAACAATAATTGCCTTCAATTTCTTCCTATTATATAGTAACAAATTAAGATTCTCTAAAAAGTACAGACGGATATCCAAATCAAAGCCATTTAATTTATTACCTTTTTTTTTTTTCCTATAGGGTTAAATATTTTATCATTTTTCCTTTACCTGCTGTCGTTTTCTGTTGCATTTCGTTTATTTATTTTTTTATAAGTCCAGATCGAAGTTGTATTTAATTAGGGCTAGCTATTATACTTTGGTTATTCCTGAGTCCAAGTAGACAAAGACAAATTGTATTTCTGATGGATGACGCCCATGCCAGTGCATTTGTAATAAAAGTTTAGGGGCTAGAATATGGTTGCAAAATTAATGTTAAAGTTTAAAACGTAGTATAAATTAATATACAATATCATATATATTGTATTCGAATGCAGGAATATGAATATCCTCCAAAAATTTTAACGAGTAAACCAACAAATTGATGATGCGTGCATGGATGCACTAACAAATTAAGGTCAAGGACAAGGAGAGGTTGCTGTCAAAAATGAAAATATTTTTTGTTGTTGTCCATAATGCAACGTACACCCATGAATATGATTGATGTACGTTGTATACACATGATGTCTCTCTGTAATTTTCGGATCCGGATCCTCTCCATTTCCCTTTGAAATGAAGAGGGTCCAGTACACGAACAAGATTTCTTTGAAAATTATCAACGCTCAAAAATGTGCCACGTCATTTATAATGTTAAAACATACTTAACTGGGGTTCAACTTCTTTAACTCAACCGGACAAAGACAAACCACAGTCTTTCTCACCAAACCCATCTGAATATTTCAAAGTCTCTTTCTCAGATCAATAGAAAATGTTTGCTTCCCATACGTTTTGATTTTTTTCATTTTTTGTGAAGCAAATGGGTATCGCATCTGCAAACCTTCTCCCTCTCTCTCAGATCGGCAGTGTTGTGGATTCGGTGGTTTGCTCTCTTTCTCCCTCTCTATCAGATCGGTGGCTTGGTTTTGTTCCGTGGAGATCGGCAGTGCTATGGTGGTGGGTTTGGTATGGGTTTTTTGCGTGGTGGGTCTATGGTGGTCTGTGGTGGTGCTGGTTTACTGGGTCTATGATTTTTTTTTTTGGCGGTGGGTTTACTAGGGGTGGTGGTGTGTAGTGCAGCAGTGGTGGAGTGGGGTTGCTGGAGTTTCCTTTTTTGCTTTGATTTTTTGTTGTGGGTATTGTGGTTGATTTGTGGGTAGCCGATGGTGGTTGCTTCGAGACGAGTGAAGGAGTGAGGGATTGGAGATGCGAGACAAGTGAGGGAGTGAGGGATCGGATTCTGGGTTGTGCAATGGTTGGTGGTTGCAGATGTGCAATGGCTGGAGGCTGTGGTTGATTTTGGGTCACAGTGGTAATTGTGGTGTTGGTGGATGTTTGTGGTGGTTGTTTGGGATTTATGTAGGCTTGTGGTGGTTGGTTGTGGGTTTGTGGAGGTGGCCGGATGGGTCTGTGGGTTTGAACCTTATGCCTCTCTTTCCCACTCTGATCCAAAAGCTTCAGTTCAATAAGCGCTCTCACATCAACGCCTTCGCTCGCCAAAACTAAAAACAGCGAAATATACCTAGCATTGTAACGCCCATTCTTGCCATCTAGGTAAAAATAGATTGCCCAACAGTATCCGCCGGCGGTGAAAGTATCGGCTGGGGAGAGAAATTTCAGATGGGCTGGTGAGAGAGAGAGTTTGAACTTTGAAATTTGAGAGAGAGAGAGAGAGTTTGAACGGCTGGTGAGAGAAAAGGGTTCGGCTAGTTAAACCAGAGTTGAATTTGTTGAGTTAAGTGTGTTAACATTTTAAATGACGTGGCTCAATTTTGAGCGTTGATCATTTAAAAAAAAATTCTTACCGTAAACTGGAGCCTCTCTATTTCAAAAAAAAATGGAGAGGATCCGGATCCGTAATTTTCAAAGCAACAGTGCTAGCTAGCTAGCTAGAGCTAGACTCGTTTGGATCTTAGCCAACATTCGGAACCTGTGGTCCTGAATCACGTGCAACTTAATGTCATATATTTTTGTGATTTGTATTAATCACCTCCCAACCAAATGGTGCGTGTTCCAGTACGAGAGAGAGAGAGAGAGAGATGTGAAAAGTACCATACAATTAATACAAAGAAGCTAGGATACAAAAAATAATTATGTTTAAATTATTCATTATGATTCCTGAAACCCACACCACACCACAGAAAGCAGTGACCCAGAGAGAGAGAGGGAGAGAGAAACCTATCAAAAGTGGTCAAATCATCGGGTATGATATGGGGTAGCTTATCAAATGGATTGTGATTCACCTGGAGCATAATAATAATCATTTCCCACCATGAATCTTTAATTTTTCCAAAAAAAAAAAAAGGGTTGTTGAAGACATGAAGTTAGGTAAATAATTTGATGAGAAAGATTAGATACATGGAAATGATAGACTCCCAAAGTCTAAAAGTCTTTTCGTGTGATGGGATGCAATAGTACTGTATAAGGCTGACAATTTACAACTCATCACTAGGGTTTTGAACATCATCTTCCCAATTATGATATCCCAGTGCGTGCAGAAGCAATGTCAAAAACTAGCCATTATAAATTTATAAGGATTTTGCTAAGGGTAAGGCACACAATAATTAATTATTTTTAAAAATATTTTTTTAGAAATTGAAAAAGTATTAATAATTTTTTTAATTTTTAAAAAAATATTACAAAAAATAAATGGCTTAATGTGTGCCCTAAGGCACACATTAACCGAACCCAATTTATAATATCGATATCTCACACCATAGTCAATTTGCTAGACATATTTGCGCACGCGTGTATATATATATATATATATATATATATATATATATATATATATCCTTACATATACATTAGTAAATTATTTTATGAAACTTTTTATGGAAAGATGAAAAAGTAAATAACTTTTTAAATAATTTTTTTTAATTTTTTATAAAAATTTCTTAAAATTGATGATTAATGTGTAACTTAAGGACACATATTAACCAAACCCATATATTATATCTATTGACAACTCCAAGCTGAAAGGTTGTGACACTTGCAAATTGCACCATTGACTTAATTGTTGACATTATTAGCAATTGTTTTATTTTCAAACAAGAAAGGGTACAATAATAGAACTATAAAGACACAAGAGAACGTAATTTAACAAAAGGAGACTTCCAAAACCTAGAGGTGGAAAATTTAAACATCATCTTCCTCTTGAGCGCAACCCTGTTAATTTGCTAAAAGCACGCATCAGTACAAAGCATATATATAGTCTTTTTAAAAGTTGCACGCATGTTAGTATATCTATTTAAATCTAGAAATTTGGAAGAGAGGATCATGACCTTTTCCATTATATATATGTCTATAATAAGATATAATTCAACCTTGAAAACCTTTGTTATATTTTATTATATATTCATGGAAATGTAAGAAGCATTGAAATTTCATGTTTAACCTCTTTGAAGATTTGTATCTCTCTTAAGGGTTAATATAATATACATTAGCAAAAAATACACAATTATAATATGAAAGGAAATTAAGGAGTGGATGAAGATACATAAAAATGCACCATATTATGATATGATCATCTCACACACTTACAACCTACACCCATTGGTGGTTTTGGCTAGTAACTAGAACTAGTTAATTTGGTCAGACATTATGTATGTCATACATTTGGTGTAGATTATCGGTGGCAAAGGCAAGAGGCAAACTATGATACGAACTTCAAATTTGAAAACCAATTGGACATTGAATTTGCCTCTTTTTTGTATGAACTTAACTAAATCTGAGACAATTTAGTTACTTTTTTTTTTTTTTTAATTCTATAGTTTCAGCCCTTTAGCCTTCCTATTTAAGCCCCATTTCCCATGAATTTGTAACCATGAATTCCCATTTGAAGATTCAGTGAGAACCCATAAATCCTAGAGCAAAACTCTCATCTATCTCTCTATCTTCTCCCTCACTCAAATGCCAATTCAAGAGAGGAGGTCACACACATCACTACCTCTGAGTTGTTTGTGTTAATTGGAGCCACCATAGAATAGCCAATGAGACTTGGAGATTACAATTGGAGCTCAATTGTGGATCTGAAGCTACAGTGGAAAAAGGACTCGCAGAGTCGGTTGCTAGCAAAAGCTTAGAGGGTTCTGTATGTAAACTGTATTGCAACTATCTCTTTAAGTGGATCATTTTCGATGCTAAGACTGCTGAAAGATTTTTCTTCTGATACTTTTGTTTTCCTTTTTGATAACACATCCATGTGTTATTAAATATGATTGTAATGTTTTGTGGTCGTGTTGTTATTTATATTATTTCATGCATACTTATATATTTATATATATATATATTTATATATATATATCGCTCTGTTGGTTTCGGCATTAACGTTTTCTGGAAAATGATTCATTTTTCAGAGAGTATTTTCTGAAAATCTATCTTATTTTCCTGTGTTTGGTAACAACCTTGAAAATGGGCTTGAGAATGTTTTCTACTCATTTTGCTCATGTATATAAATAGTAGCGTACATAATATATATATATATATATATATATATATATATATAAACCATACTTCTCATAATTCAAAATAACCATTATAACCTTAAGTTCCATTTTAAATAG
>JARYZH020002961.1:0-12885 GCA_030021035.2 Notholithocarpus densiflorus
AGGTCCTCTCTAGGTTGATTAATAGGGCTTTACAAGAAGGAAGTGTCAAGGAGGTTAGCGTTGCCCGGGCATGTTTTGCAATTTCTCACATACTATATATAGTTTATGCTAATGATGAATTACTCTTTTGGGGAGCAAAAAAAGCAGAGTTTGACCCAACTGATCTCTTGTATAAACACTTATTGTGCTTGTTCTGGAAAAAACGTGAGCCTAGAGAAGTCAGGGTGCTTCTTCTCTAATGGTGTGCACAATTAGTTCAAGAAGAGCTTAAAATGCAGGTATGACCTGAGACAACTCTCAACTCAAAATACTTATTAGGGCTGCCACTGCCACTATTCATTACTAAAAACAAAAAATTAAGAGTCTTTCAGCTAACTAAAAGAAAACTAAAATGTTAAGGATATCAAAATATCACCATTAGCGACATTGAGGACAATTTTGACATATAGGACAAATGTTAGGGACCAAAATTGTAATAGGATGCTGTCTCGAGACTCAAAATCCTATTTTAGTTTATGAATCTGCTGCAAATGGATTGCTTGGTGATCGACTTTATGTCTCTGGTCATGATGGTGAACAACAACATGAGCCAATGACATGGCAGAGCAAGTTAAAGATTTTAAGGGAAATTGCTCATGCAATTGCCTGTCTCCACACTGCGTTCTCGAGACCCATCATCCACAGGAACATACAACTGGAAAACAGCTTTTTAGACCAGAATGATGTTGCCAAACTAACCAAATTTTCACTGTCCATATCCATCCCCGAAGGTGAAACTCACGCAGTAGTTGACTACCAGAGTGGGACTGCTGAGTTCATATGCCCCAACTATTTTAGCACATTCCATGTAATGGAGAAAGTTGACGTCTACAGCTTTGGATCATTTCTATTAGAGCTTTTAACTGGAAGGAGGTTAGGTCATCTAGCACAAACAGCCAAAGATGAAGGTGCGGATTTAGTAGAGAACATAAAAAACCTTGCTATAAATGAGATTGTGAAACCAGCAATCCTGGCAGGAGGAGGAGGAGCTGGTGTGGAGCAACAAGTACAAGCTGTGTTACAGCTTGCCCTCATATGCAAAGAACAAGATCCAGAGATAAGGCCAAATATGGTTGACGTTACAAAAGAACTCAGAAACATTGAGAGATTCATCCCATGATTATTGTCCCCCAAATTGGCCAAACGTATAATTCAAGTCAGTGAAATTTATGGGAACACAGAAAATCCAATCTTCATTCTTTAAAATGATGACATGATTTAATAAAGTTTATGATGGCAATAAAAGTTTTGTATTTATTTTGATTAGTCTGATTTGCACACCGTCTTTGCATATTTCACACACCTCTCATTTGTATGGTTAACTATTAATTCAAATTCAATGATCTAGATGAAAGGTGTGTACAAAAAATGTATTGAATAATATATAAGTGGCGTTGATTTCTTTTTTCTCATCCCTGCATACGAAAGCAACACTTCCCACCCCCTCCCCCCACAGAAAAAGGAACTGATCATCCATCATTAATCAATTTGAAGAGATTCTACCAGAATTTACATATAGGAATCAAATTCTGGACTGCTTTTTGCCCACTCATATATAAATTTAAAAGCTGACCCATCGAAGTAGAATCAACAAAGAATATTAGACAATAGGCATATAAAACGCTCACTTCTATTCAAGATAATATATTCTTCATAGGTGAGTTTCAGTCCTGCCAACACAAATACTAGAAAAGACTTCATATGCGCAATCAACTTGTATGATACTTTAATATAAAAAATAAAAAACTTGTATGATACTTTACAAAAGAAATATACCATAACTGAGATTTAACGTGAACATTTCCTAGAATGTTCTTTCCACCCTAAGTTGAACCTTTTTCTCATAAAGTGGGGTTTGCAGTGTTTGCTGGAGTATAGTTAGCAATTAATGGAGCATTACTATAGGGCTTACACAAGACTGACTATATGGATCCTAGGGCCTGAGGTTCACTCTGTTTGAATGGTCCATGATAACAAATGTAAGGATGAATGAACTGCTGAAACAGGAAGAATCTGTGTCACAACCATGAGATCCTTTTCATTTACCCTTAACTATATGTATATAAGAAGACAATTTGATGGAATGTACACCGAGGAAGCTTAAGAAAATAATATGGTATCCCTCAAAGGAAGCACAATAGAGTGAATATTTCATAATACTAAGTGGTTCTATAAATACCATGTTAGCTAATCCAGATCGATAACTAATACTAAAACTAAAACCAAAACTAATATATATATATATATATATAATAGAAAAGCTTGCATGCCCACAAGATTTCACACTACTCTTAGCTCTTCTGTAATAAAATATGTTACTAATCAAAAAATATAAAAAAGATTTGACACAACTGTAATTAGGTCAGACCTCCAAAGTCATGCAAAGCCCAAATATTTTGAAACGAGAAATAAAAGGGAAAGCTAAGGGGGTTGAGGGTATTACGAAAGTAGAGCAGGTATGATAGTGCACAGATTGCAGTTATTACTGATGGTGCAAGAATAATGGGATGGTACTTAAGCATGATCATAGAAGTAATTCTAAAAGGTTGCATAAATAAAGGTGTCAGTGTTACAGTTTGCATTAGCATCTTCAGCCAATAATGGTGAAGATAGGGATGATAGCAATTTCATATCTGTAAACAAATTGAGAAATTAAAAGGTCATAATTGGAGTTTTGTGATATTTAAGTCAAATCGAGCACTTAAAGCTTTTATTTCTTAACTAGTGCAGTGAAACATTTCTTACGCGAACGTATTTGAAGTTCTTCACATTCAAACTTGAAGGTGCTTCAAGATTATTTCACAAAGTAAATTGCAATCAAACAAAAGAAATGAGAGTTTCCCAAGCAACCTAAATTCAAATAATACCTGCAAGGCTTCAACTTTAATATTGAAAAGCAAGATAAGGTACATACAAGCTAGGTTTCTACTTTCCAGGCCTGAAACATAGCCACAATATCACACAAACACAAGGCTTGAGTCTGTACAAACTAGGTTTGTAATTTCCTGGCCTGAAATGTAGCCACAAGTCAACACAGAGTAAGCATCTGTGGTTTGCACCTCAATAATAATTCAAAACTCCAAATGTTAAGGGCAACTGAGAAAATAGTGATTACTTGTTCTCCTTCCTCTCACAAAAACAGGGAAGCACAATGCACATATGGTCAATGCTGTTTCAATAGATGGGAATAGACAACATCAACAAAAACAATTTCTCTTGCTACATAAAAATTAGGCCATTTAAAGGCCTTAGAAAACAGTCATCACAACATAGTACTACATAATTGACTCTGAAGAAACAAGCATTAGGCAGCAGATATTGGAGCCCGCAAAAGGTTTGGTTCTCATTCAAATAACAGCATAGCCTTAAAAATTTTGATGACCCTGCCACATGTTTAAGAAAAATTCCCAAATTAATCAATTAGGATAAATTACTCCTATAAAAGACTGGCCCCCAAATTTCTAACCCCGTTAATTTATTAAGATACTCAATATCATAGTTTGCAAGCTTAAGTTTGTCAATAACCAAAATTGCAAGTAATTTGAACTTGAAGGTGATACAAGACACATAATCACAGTAGACAGCCAAAATTCAAATAATATCTGCAACTTTAATGTTGAAAAGCAAAAAGAGGCTGGAGTCTGCATACAAGCTAGGTTTCTACTTTCCTGGAAATGTAGCCACAAATCAATACAAACTTAGCATCTGTGGTTTGCATCTCAATAATAATTCAATAGTGTGAAGGGCAATAGAGAAAGCAGTGATAACATATTCTCCTACTTTAGAACGTTTAGTTTACAATTTTTTAATGCCAATGCATTGTTGACCCATTTGAATTAAGCCTAATCCCTACTCTAACACAGATCATGATGGCATACCTTTTGCACCCTGTCTTTCATTGTGGCTTAGCAAAACTACCAAATGATACTATAAACATGATATGGCATTTATAATGCTGCATAAACAGATTAAAATCACCTTTCCATTTTTTTTTATATAAAAAAAAAAAATCCGTCACTCGGCACCCAGTAACTAAAACTGCCACAGAAGTAGTTACAACAAAAATGGTATCAAGACCAAATGCAAACTAAAATTTCTATACAATTGAGACCACGTAAGGAAAAAATTCCTGAACTACAAAAATCTATTGTCCAGCATCCTCAAAAATACGATGGTGTTAGTTCTAACCAAAAAAACAGAAAGAAATACAAAGAAAACCTTTTTAAAAAGCATGCCCAAACACGTGTACATATAGACACACTTTTTTGTTATAAGTATTCGCCTGCAAACACATTCATATATCTTCATTCACTTGATGAGTGATCCAACATAAAATAAAGTTTCATTTGACCTAATATTTTGAAATTATAGTTCACTAATCAACGCTAGTACAATATGTCAATCATTAAATGAAGTGGCAAACAACTATTCAAGATAATAATAAAAAAATCCTTAACCACACACATATCACAAGTAACTCGCAAGTAGTTTTGCAGAAAACACTGAAAAGACCAATGAGGTAACCAAATAAATACTACATTACAACTAAAAAAAAAAAAAAAAAAGAAACATCCCCCTGTTTTTCTCATCATTATCAAATTTGCCCATTTCCAGACCAAGAAAACACATAGAAGTCTACATCAATACAAAGCAGATACAATAGATAGCATCTATTTCCAAAACTTAATTATAAGAGTTGATTTTCAAGGCATCTACATTATACAAGTAGTAAGAGAACAAAACCTGGACAAACCCCATGAATTCTCCACCTAGTTGAGCAGCTCCAACTTACATGTCCATCTCCATTTTACATATAACCTGCAAATGCAACCCAGACTCTTTTGCTTATCCAAATATACCATTCCAGCACTAGCACATAAATCCCATCAGTGTTGTGACCACTGAATATCCTTAATGTTAATCCCTTCTTTCACCATCTCATAAAGGGGACTCATTTCCCTCAACTTCTCCACCTGATGCACTGTGAGCTCAACCGCCCGGTCAATCTCAGCCTCGGTAGTAAACCTCCCAATCCCAAACCGAATCGACGTGTGAGCCATATCCTCATCAACACCCAATGCCCTCAACACATAGGAAGGCTCCAAGCTGGCACTAGTGCACGCGCTACCACTCGACACTGCCACCTCCTTCAACCCCATCAACAAGCTCTCCCCTTCGACATAAGCAAACGAAAGATTCAAATTCCCAGCATACCTCCTCTCCTCACTCCCATTCACCACAACCCCATCTAACTTTTCCCTAACACCATTCAGCAATCGCTCTTGCAACGACTTAATTCGATTTTCGTCATATTGCATTTCCATCTTAGCCAACTCACACGCAGCCCCCATCCCCACAACGAGTGGAGTCGGCACAGTCCCACTCCGAAGCCCTCTCTCTTGACCACCACCGTTCATTTGCGGCTCAACGCGAATCCTCGGCCTTCTTCTCAAGTACAAAGCGCCCACTCCTTTGGGACCGTAGATTTTATGGCCACTCAACGACATCAAGCTCACGTTCCACTTCTCCACATCGACCGGAATCTTCCCCAACGCTTGGGCAGCGTCTGTATGAAACGGAACATTGAATTCCTTGCAAATTTGACCGATTTCCTCCATCGGTTGAATCACTCCAATCTCGTTATTAACAGCCATGACCGAAACAAGCCCCGTATCGGGCCGAATAGCTGATCGGAGCTGATCCAAATCGATTATACCGTCGGATTTCACCGGCAAGTAGGTGACTTCGAAGCCTTCCTGCTGGAGGTGACGGCAGGAATCGAGGACGCACTTGTGCTCAGTCTGCGTGGTGATGACGTGGCGCTTCTTGTCCTTGTAGAAGTGCAAGACTCCCTTGACTGAGATATTGTTGGACTCGGTGGCGCCGGAGGTGAAGATAATTTCCTTAGGGGAAGCGCCGATGAGAGAAGCGACTTGGGAGCGAGCGGCTTCGACGGCGTTTTCGGATTCCCAGCCGAAGAGGTGGGTCCGGGAATGAGGGTTGCCGTAGCGAGAGAGATAGAAAGGCAGCATAGCGTCGAGGACACGCGGGTCCACCGGTGACGTGGCTTGTACGTCCAGGTAAAGTGGTCTTCCGGAGATTTTGACGCCTTTCATTGTAATTCCATCCGTGTCCTCGTGGTAATCGGCGGCTACGGCGGCGGCGGCGGTGGAGAGGGGGCGGACGTGGTGAGTAGTGGTGAATTTTGATAATAGGGTTTGGCGGAGAGTGGAAGCGAGAAGCTTGGAGGCCATGGTGAAATTTGGATTTTTATTTTTTAATGTGTTGTTGCTTGGTGGTGCGATAAAGGGGTTTGGAGTTTTGAGTCTCTCAGATAGATATTTTATTATTGGTAGATTTTTTTTTTTTTTTTGGGGGAGGAAGAGGAAGAAGAGGAAATGGATGAGAGTAAACAGTACGTGAATGGTGTAATGGATTGGATTGGAATTAGGATTAGGGCTGGAAAGTGGTCACTGACTCGATGCTGACACGTGGCAGAACTAGAGCCATGAGTGCCTTAAAAAAAAACTTTTTGGTTGATAAAATGCATTTTTAAAATTACGATTTACCACAAATACCCCCAATCAAACTTGAGCAAAAAAAGGCAGATTTTGGTAATTTGAAGCTGAATCAAGTCATCAAACGTCTCACCAAATAAAAACACTCTTAGAGCATTCTTATCAAGGATGTCAAAAAAATTAGCATTTAGCATCTCAAAAAGTCACTTTATCAATTTTAACAACTCATTTTATAATACACTCAACATCAAAGGTTCTATTTTTTTACCATTTCGTTTAAAATAATATAAATTACTCATTAAAATAATAAAAAACAACTACACAAACCACTTTTTCTACCACAAGTATTAAAATAGTAATATTTTTTTAAGATTGGAGCTACAGTGAGCTTTCATCTTTGAAAGCTCACTGTAGCTCAGATTGTATTTTTTTTAAATTTAGCATCTTTGTTGTAGCTGGCTTTTTAGTATTTTTTACAAACTTGATTTTAAAATTTAGCATTTATAGCATTTAGCATTCTTAATGAGAATGCTCTTATTATAACAGCAAAGTTGAATCAGAACTCCCTGTCTTAGATCCCCTTTCCCCTTATTTGCTCCTTTTTTGTGCTGGGGGTTGAATGCTCTTTTACGAAACGTTGTTACAAAAGGAGATATACACGGCTTCTCAATTTGTAGATCTGGACCTAAACTAACTCATCTATTCTTTGCATATGATTGCTTAATCTTTTGCAGGTCTACTTTAGAAGAGTGCAATAAAATTCAAGAGCTACTGGCCTATTATGAGATAGCTTTGGGTCAAGTGATTAATAAGGAGAAAACCACTCTCTGCTTTAGTAGAAACACGGATGAAGTAACTCAGGAAGCTATAAAAGTGACCCTCAATGTCCCTGCTATTAGACATTATGAGAAATATTTGGGCTTACCTTCTTTTATTGGAAGGAATAGGACGACATGTTTTACTCAAATAAAAGAAAGGATATGGGGTCGTATGCAAGGCTAGAAGGAAAAGTTGTTGTCTCAAGCAAAGCGGGAGGTTATGATTAAGGCTGTGGTCCAATCTATTCCGGTCTACTCGATGAGTGTGTTCAAGCTTCCGGTGAGTCTTTGCAAGGATATTGAAGCCATGATTCGAAAGTTTTGGTGGGGTAATGGTGATGCGAAGAAAATTCATTGGGTTAAATGGAGTTCATTATGCTCTTCAAAATCAATTAGAGGTATGGGGTTTCGGGATTTCCAAAAGTTTAATAATGCTTTGTTGGCTAAACAGGTGTGGCGTCTTATCCATCATCGTGACTCCCTCCTTTTTAAAGTGTTTAGTGCAAAGTACTTTCCGAATGGTAATATTCTTGAGGCTCCAGTTCACCCTAGATGTCCCTATGCTTGGCGGAGTATTTTACAAGCTCGGGGTGTTATTGAGAAAGGGGCAATTTGGAGGGTTGGAAATGGGCAATTGATTGATGTATGGCAACATAGGTGGCTACCTGATCTGAACCACAATAAGATCATATCTCCAAAAGCTAGTTCCTCAGTTCATCGGGTTTGTGATTTGTTCCTCCCTGACACAAGAATTTGGGACCCGGGTCGCTTGGTGAGTTGCTTTCTTCCATGGGAGGTGGATATGGTGTGGCAGATTCAAGTTTGTGAGGAGGGGGCTGAAGATACTCTGATTTGGCCTCTGACTAATGATGGTGAATATAATGTTAGGAGTGCTTACCGTATGCTTGTCTATGCTGAAGCTCTTCTCATGCCGAGCTCATCATCTCAAGATAATAATGGTGTGGTTTGGAAGAAGATATGGAAGATTCGAACTCCTAATAAGATTCGGCATTTCATTTGGCGTGCTGCAAAGGACTCATTGCCCATAAAGCAGAACTTACGGGCACGGCACCTCCCTATTAGTCAGGTGTGTGATGGTTGTGGTGACCACACAGAGCCGACTTTGCACAGCCTTTGGCTTTGCGATCAAGCTCGTTCGGTATGGATGTCAATCCCGGAGTTTCGTTCGTTGGTTCTGAAGAAGTGCCGAACCTTGTTTGAGCTATTGGAGGAGTTGTTTAGTGGTGGGTCGAGTTTCCGGATAGCTTTATTTGCCACGGTGGCTTGGTGTTTATGGCAACGTCAAAATCGGATGCGGGAATGTCAACTTGTTTGGCCGTTACATGAACTGGGTGACAGAGCAAAGGATCTGGTGGCAAAGTACTAGGACGTGAATTCTCAGGTGTGTTGTGCGCCAAATCCTCGTCCTAGGGTGTGTTGGTCTCCTCTGCCTGAAGACTTCTACAAAGCCAACTTTGATGCTGCTTTTTCCAAAGATTCAAGTTCAACTGGGATTGGTGTTGTTTACCGAGATTTTTCGGGGCAAGTCATTGCGGCACTATGTCAGAATTTGGGTCAGGTCCAGTCGGTTGAGATGGCAGAGGCGTTGGCAGCTCGAAGGGCAGTGAATTTTGCAAGGGAATTGAGCTTGTTTAATATCATTGTTGAAGGTGACTGCCTTCATGTTATTAAGGCTTTGCAGCGAGTAGGCCCTTGTAATTTGTTGTTTGGTCATATCATTGATGAGACTAAGTTTTTGGGTCGGATGTTGAGAGGGTGTATGTTTCAACATGTTAGGTGGGAAGGGAATAGATTAGCTCATAGTTTAGTTTAAAAAGTAGTTTTATCTGCAGATACTGAGGTATGGGTAGAAGCTCTACCTGAGGAGGTGGCTGATGTTTTTCAGTCAAATCTGTCCTGAGTTTTGGTGTTTTTTTTTTTTTTTTTGGTAGTTGTTTCATTAATAAAAACTTCGCTTACCTTTTTCTCAAAAAAGTTGAATCTGAACAACAAAATAAGAAGAAAAAAAAAAAAAAAAAAAAGTCAAGCCTATCTGACCCAGTCTGGCGGCGGGGAGGAGGAAGAGCAGCGATGGGGAGGCAGACGAGGCGCTGCTGCTTGGTGAACGCCGATCTCCGCCGGCTTTGTCCTTCCAGCGACTCTTGATCTCTACCGGCCTTCTCCCTCTCTCTCTGTGCTGCGTTCTTTCTCCCTCTCTCTCTTCTATTTTCTCTGATGTGATCTGTGTAACTGTGAAGTAAATAGAATAACACGTCTCAATATATATATATATATATATATTTTTAAAAGAACAGTTGAAGTTGAGTAATCAATTGGGTGTGAAAATGGAGTCTTTTGGCTGAATATTGCTGAATCTTGAGTTTATTTGCGTTATGGGCACTGTTCCAAGTTATTTAAGTAATTGAGGAAAGAGAGTGAATTTTGGCAACGGTGTTGCCGAAATTCTAATAAAAGTATGAGAGAGAAAGAGAAAAAGTGGGAGAGAGAAAATTTTGAATTTCAGCAATGGCATTACCGAAATTCCTGCTGCCCAAACATCCTGACCGAGTGGGTGTGAAGTGCTCGAAGTGTGCTAGTGCAAGTTGGGCGCCCAAAGGAAACCAATTGTGGCAATGCCATTGCCGAAATAGGGGGAAAAAAATTGTGGCAATTGTGGCAATGCCATTGCCGAAAATGGGAAGAAAAAAAAATAGTGGTTGCCGAAATCCGGGGAGGAATTAAAAAAAAATGTGCTACGTCCACAATATTTTTACAACATTTTCACAACAAATCACAGGTGATTAGTTATTATTAGTTCAAATTTGAATTTAACATTGAGATTACCTTTTTAATCCAACAATAACAACTTGCCACTTAGGATTTGTTGTAAAAATTGTATGCACATATCATTTCTCAAAAAAAAAAAATTGTGGAATGGATTTGTGGCAATGGCATTGCCGAAATAGGAGGGAAAAAAAATTGTTGCAATTGGTTTGTGGCAATGCCATTGCCAAAATAAGGGAAAAAAATTTTGTGGCAATGCCATTGCCGAAAATGGGAGAAAAAAAAAATAGTGGTTGCCGAAATCTGAGGAGGAATTAAAATAAAATGTGCTACGTACACAATATTTTTACAACATTTTCACAACAAATCACAGGTGATTAGTTATTATTAGTTCAAATTTGAATTTAACACTGAGATTACTTTTTTAATCCAACAATAACAACCTGTCACTTAAGATTTGTTGTAAAAATGTTGTAAAAATTGTATGCACATATCATATCTCAAAAAAAAAAAAATTCGTGTAATGGATTTGTGGCAATGGCATTGCCGAAATAGGAGGAAAAAAAAAATTGTTGCAATTGGTTTGTGGCAATGCCATTGCCGAAATAGGGGGGAAAAAAATTTGTGGCAATGTCATTGTCGAAAATGCGAGGAAAAAAAAAAAAGTGGTTGCCGAAATTTGGGGAGGAATTAAAAAAAAAAAAAAAGCTACGTCCACAATATTTTTACAACATTTTCACAACAAATCACAGGTGATTAGTTATTATTAGTTCAAATTTGAATTTAACATTGAGATTACTTTTTTAATCCAACAATAACAATTAGTAACAACCTGCCACTTAGGATTTGTTGTAAAAATGTTGTAAAAATTGTGTGCACGTATCATTTCTCAAAAAAAAAAATTTTGTGGAATGGATTTGTGGCAATGGCATTGCCGAAATAGGAGGGAAAAAAAATTGTGGGAATGAATTTGTGGCAATGGCATTGCCGAAATAAGAGGAAAAAAAAATTGTTGCAATTGGTTTGTGGCAATGGCATTGTTGAAAATAGAGAAAAAAAAAAGTGACAATTGATTTGTGGCAATGGCATTGCCGAAATAGGAGGAAAAAAAAATTGTTGCAATTGGTTTGTGGCAATGGCATTGCCGAAATAGAGGAGAGAGATATAAAAAAAAGTACGCATATTCTTATTCTTTCAGTATTTTTTTGACCGAAGCAGTTTGGTTTGTGTGTATGTCATGTTCTTTTATGGTAAAAGTACCCTACGAAACAAACAAGGATAGATTAAAGTACAATGAGTACATTGATTCTTATTCTAAAAAAAGTACATAGATTCTTACAATACGAAATGAAAGAAAAAATTAATTGATGTGCACGCTGTAAACAAAAACAAAAAAAGTACATAGATTCTTATAGAAGAAAAAAAATGATTAATGTGCACGCTGTAAACAAAAAAAAAAAGCAAAGAAAGTACATAAATTCTTACAATATGGAAGAAAAAAATGATTGATGTGCACACTATAAACCAAAAAAAGTAAAGAAAGTACATAGATTTTTACAATACGGAAGAAAAAAATGATTGATGTGCACGCTGTAAACAAAAAAAAAAGCAAAGAAAGTACATAGATTCTTATATGCACACTGTAAACAAAAAAAAAAAAGCAAAGAAAGTAAACAAAAAAAAAAACAAAGATTCAATCAACCAATCACCTCAACTCCTCATCTCATCTGATTCTTATTCCTGCATAGAATATATTCACCTATTCATATCACGCCTAAATCTCTCTTAGAGATTCTTTTTTGTCTTTTTATTCTTCAATATTTTTTTGACCGAAGCAATTTGGTTTGTGTTTCTTATAATACGAAATGAAAGAAAAAAAAGATTGATGTGCACGCTGTAAACAAAAAAAAAAAAGAAAGTACATAGATTCTTATAGAAGAAAAAAAATGATTGATGTGCACGCTATAAACAAAAAAAAAAAAAAAAAAAAAACAAAGAAAGTATATAGATTCTTATAATAGGAAAGAAAAAAAATGATTGATGTGCACATTGTAAACCAAAAAAAGAAAAGAAAGTACATAGATTCTTACAATACGGAAGAAAAAAAAAGATTGATGTGCACACTGTAAACCAAAAAAAAAACAAAGAAATTGAGATTTTTGCAGAGATTCTTTGCAGTGAATATATGTTTATAGTTAAGTAATTTATTTGTATCAGAGTGTCCCATCTGTGTTGTGTTGTATTTGGTCAATTGCGTATCTAATTATACAGTTTAAAATCTAAGAATTTAACTGATATGAAACTTGCATCCTATTTAAATAGCACTAATGTTACTGAAATTTCCACGATTCTTATTTTCTACTCTTTTTCCGCTATAAATTCCATCAACCTTCTTCTCCACTCTTATTCCCCTCATAATTCTACCAACCATTTTCAATTCATGCGTGCCATACATTCTATAAACAACTATAAGTAACAACACTTGTAAATATCTATCCGTTCTTTATCTCTTAGAAGGTGAGTTACATCTCTTAAGTAGTTACTTTTCTTTTTATAATATTCATGTTGATATGTTTTAGGGACATAGCTAAGCATGAAAATCTTGTTTTTGTTAAATTATTTGTTCATGCAAATCTTGTTTTTGTATTATGTTTTTTGCAACATAAACTGATTTGTATGATATGTTTTAAATTATTTGTCCATGAATTCTTGCCTAAAATTTCATA
>JARYZH020002962.1:0-12884 GCA_030021035.2 Notholithocarpus densiflorus
TCTCATAATTTAGAGAACCAAAATCATTAGAAACAATAGCTTCTTCCAAAGGGGATGTCTGAGGAGACACTTCATGATTTGGACCTGAAGGAACTACCCTCTTAATCTCATATTTTAGAGAACCAAAATCACCATAAGCAAAAGATAGTGAGAGAAGAGTGAATATTATGAACAAAGAAACCTTGAAGGAATCCATTGTATTACACAAGCTCTCAATGTTTGTAATAATAACAACATCTTGTTCTTATATAATGGTAATTTAGGGTATCTCGTGTGAGATATGTTTTTCTTCTTCATAAAGAAAACAAGGTATGTGATTTTACTATGGTACGATGAAAGGCTATAATAAATTATATATTTCCTTTTATATATATATATTTAATAGGATTTAAACATATGATTTAATATGATAAGTTGAAAGGTTATAATTAGATTAATATATTTCCTTATTTATATATATTTAATAGGATTTATACATATGGTGACTTCGTCATGATTGAAAATTTATACTAATAAATAACAAAGAGCAATAATAGCTCATATCTCTTAGTAATTCTAATTGAGACATCCACGATTAAAATCCCCCCTCTGGTTGTAACAACTGAATTTATTAACAAAAAAATTAAGGAAATTTATAATCAATAAATGTAGTTTTTATAAATTTGATAATTGATTCATAATAATTATTATTTATAATTAAATCAAGACATTAATTGCTTAGCTAAAACTTTTTTTCAATCCTAAACTTCGCACGAAGTTCGTTTTTCATCCTTATTCCTTAAAATTCTAAAAGTTCATTTTTTCTTTTTTAAACTTTTGAAATCATTTCAATTTTTGTCCTTCCGTCAACATCATTTAAATTTTATCTGGACAAAGTTTAGTTACAAAATTGATTGTAGCATACGATTACAATTTTACTCAATATTTTTTTATTGGAGATGAATTTTGACAAATCCACTATTAGATTATATTTTCTTCTTATATCCTCCATGCTTGCAGAATTTCTAGAAAATCAAAGATTAATAGCTATATCATTAATAAATTTTTTAAATTACAAAAACTTGCAATTTATCTTAATATATATTTGGTTGATACAAAATTTCAAATGTGTATTAAGAGCGTAAAAAATATCCAATTCAACAGTTAAATTTTCAAAACATATTGTAATATAAATGATATTGAGTAAAGTTGTAATCTTAGGTTACAACCAATTTTTTAGATAAATTTTGTCCATTTTATCTTACATGTACTAACAAAACACTGAGGTGGTATATTTTTAGCATTTTGTTTTTTTAGTGCAGTTAGATTTTTAGCATTAAATAATCTCATATAAAACAATCTTTTTTTTTTTTTTTAAAAAGGACACATGACATCCAATAATTGGTCATTACAATTTTCCATAGTTTTTTTTTTTTTTTTAATAGTTTTGCTTCTTCGAAAGAAAATCCTTACTTTTTCTCCTTTTTTTGGGCTGATGAGAAATTGTGAGAAAATGTGGTTTCTTTTTGGAAGGAGATGAAGAAGCAAGATTATGCTAGTAATGACTAATAATTTGGTGCCATGTGTCACTGTGTCACTTTAAAAAAAAAAAATTTGGTTAAAGTCAGATTATATAATGCTATAAATATACCACCTAATATTCTATTACGACACATAAGATACACCTTAATTTACCTAAACAAAATGATGGGAACTAGAACATTTTTAAAAGTAGAGCAAGGAAAAATGATTTTTTTTATTTTTTTTTTTATTTTTAAGTTTAGGGACCAAAAACAAACATTGAGAAAAGTTTAGGGACGAAAATAATATTTTGCAAAATCTTCACGTAGCCCTTTTTTAAGTATTGAAATAATCTCTAATAATCTCACACCTTTTTTTTTTTTCTCAAAAAAAAAAAAAAAAAAAAAAATCTTACACTTTTATAAATATGATCGATTACAAGAATTTTAACCAGTTGACCTAACTCAAACTCAGAAATAAAGATATTATTTGACTAGATTAAATGATAGGAGTAAGTTTTGAAAAATCTTCGTGTAGTTCTTTTTTAAATAAATAGCTAATGTCCCACGTGATTCATAGTTCATTTTTTTGAATAATTTTGTAGGAAATTTTCGTAAGACCCATGTCTGGTATTTACCATGCATTATTTGGAGAATAATTTTAATTTTAGAGTAGTGCTAGGGTTACAACAATTTTTACTACATTAACTTTATAAATTGATGTGTCACCGGTCACAAAGAGACAATTCAAATATTCATTTTTTAGATGGCTAAAGTCTATCAATCACTTTTATTGACACATCAATATGTAAGTTTTATGTAGCAAAATTTGTAGTACATTTAGCATTACATTTAATTATAAAGAGAGGAAATGCACATTGTTATAAGTAATATTGTTAAGAATGACAAGTGTTCAAATATTTTCACTAATTTAAGCATACAATTATTTTTATATTCTTAATTGTATGTTATTAATTTTTGTTGTTATCTTTTGTGGATTTTATTTCGTTGTTGCCTAAGCAATTGAATTCAGGCAAGAATAATGTCATATTTCAAATTTTTTTTTTTTCTTATATTAATCTTAGAAAAATAAGGCAACTATAGAATGGGTAAATTGTCTTCAACCAGTATACAATGTGTCAATTTGGTCCCTAACGTTACACTTGTGTTAGTTTAGTTCCTAACATGCTGACGTGACTAACAATCAAAATAAAAAATTATTTTTATGCCACATGAGATGCCAAGTGTACTAACACGTGGATTAAACTTAAAAAAAAAAAAAAAAAAAAAAAACTATTTTCCAATTTCGACTTAAGAGATAAAGAGTGCAATGTACACTCCATTGATAAAGGAAGAATGCTGCAACATAAGGGTAGTGATGCTAGCAACCACAAGTTTTTTTTTTTTTTTTAGTGCGTTTCAACCTATGGCGTCTGTTAGCTATTTATCATCAGACCAAGACACCAATCAGTTTTTGGTGTAAGTGGGGATTGAACCTCATATCTCTTATTTAAGCAACAGAGACTTTACGAGTTGAGATAACTAGAACTCATAATAGCAACCACATGATCAGATCAACAACTTCAATATTACAGTTTCAACCAACGGCTGCTAACTAAGAAGCATTGATAATAATGATAGGAGATTATGGGTGAAAACTCAAAAGCAAAGAGAGTGGTGTTGCTATCGGTTTTGTGTGCTATACATGCTCATGGTCATAACTAGTTGAATGTCACATAAAAATATAATTGTTATTTTAGGCTTTAGTTATGTTAACTTTTTTCATTTCTCATTTCATGATAGAGACTATTTTAACACAATACCAGAAGGTTAAAGACTAAATCTGGCACTAATGAAATGTTAGAGACCAAATTGACACATGGTATAAAGGTCATAGACCAAATACATAATTTACCCATATAGATTAAGTTGGGAGTTCTATAAATGTATACTCCCCCGCTTACATAACAGTAGCTCCTAGCCTCCCACTAATTAAATTCATGACAAAACCCATCATTCATTTGAGAATGAGAACGCCTTTATGGTAATACTAGAATATTCTTTAATTTTCCAAAAAAATAATCATAGAAATTCATTATACACAAATAATTAGTGCACTAATTACAGTAATTAACACACAAAATTAAATACACATGCTATTAATTAATTTTTTTAATTATATAACACACATTTAGGCTACTATAGTGATGAATCATGTCATTAAAAGGATTTAGGAAATGTAAATTGTTAAGATTAGTATAATTGAAATATGAAAAATATTACTGAGGGACTAAGGGCCCAAGTCACATACTGGGCCTTGGGCCCCGTCCGAGGAGGTAAGCAACCTGAAAATGAGTAAGTGTCACAAAACTATGAGCAGAGCATAGAGGGGAAGGTATTCCGAGGAGGAGGATCTCCTTGGACCGGCTGAGAATAGGTCAAACACAGATCCTAATGATCGAAGCAACCTTCCAGTAAGGTTCAATGACATGAACGTACCTCACAAACATATGAGAAGGAAGGAGACTTAAAAATATCTAAGGGAAAGCTGCCACCACCGCATTAAATGTACTGCAGCTACTTTCCTGGCCACATTTATGTGGAGAAAACCTCTGAACAATGCTACCTTGGCTACCACAACTCACAGAGAAACAGAGAGGATGTCTGACGGGACAAGTACTCAAGTAGAGGCTCAGATGATCAACAAATGGAGGGTCAAGATGATCCAAAGAGAGCTATATAAAAGGAGAGACCCCCATAAGGAAAAGGGGGGGGGGGTGAAAAAGAAAAATGAAGAAAGAAGAAAGAGCAATCTAAGTCATCCAAGTACTCAACAGTAGTTATCACTTATCAGTCTGACCTCCTTGGATTGAAAGCTCATTGATACCAGCATCCTTCATTCGTGCTTGATGGTCATGCAATTCAATACTAGCCGTTGTTAAACTCGTTAGGACCTAATTCTTCGACCCACTCTCTACAAATTTATTGTATTGGGCTCATTGGGCCAAGAATCCATACATTTTGGGCTTGGGCTACAAATTGTGACCCTACAATTACTTTCATAAATTTATAAATATTTAATTATTTTGACTAATTTAAGCTAACAATTATTTTTTAAATTTTGATTGAATGTGTTATTAAATTTATTTTTGCATTTTGTTAGTTTTTGTTTCAATCGATACTAAAGTGACTAAGGACATTCACATTAGTTTCCTCAAATATTTAGCTAAACTAATTCAAAAAACTCTACTTTTGCTAATTTAGCCATCTATTATTTTCATACACACACATCAACCTTAATACTTTATTAACATTGAAATTTAATGTAGCGATGATAGAGGCTCACTATATGTAGAGACGTGACTATCCTCCTTAAAAACTTTAGGTAATTTAGTGAGATTGATACATGCTTGTTTTGATTGAGTTTAAATAATTTTTTGCTGAAATATTAAATTGGTGAGACTGATGTGAATGCCCTAAACATGAGGAAAATTTTCAAATTTCAAATCAATGTTTTTTTAATAAAAAAAATAGTATCTCAAATAATTTTTTTTATATATAAATTTTATAAAGATACCGTAGAAATTTATTTTCTAGAATTAAGTAGTGTGCCATCTATAGATAATTAATACTTAGAAATAAATGCATTTACCCCTTCAGCACATAACAAGTAATATATTAATATTAATGCAAAGTTTCGATAAGGTTGAAGGCTAGATGAGAAGAATTGTATTTTCTTCTTAAGTAAATAATCATTAAAATTTATCTGAGGTAAAAAATTAGTCCATCATTTATAAACAATTAATACATGATTTAAATGCATGTATTCTATTAATAATTTGTTTAATTACATATAGCACAAATTTATGCTACTATAGCGTTGGCTTATATATATATTGTTAGAAATAAGATCTACTTGGGCAATGTAAAGTTTACCATACATGGGTGATGTATACCATTCACTCTTTATTATTATTGTGCTCATTAACGCAATCTTATCCCTTAAACCCAACAGGCATCCTAAGACTATATATATTTGGGAATGCTTTGATGTAATTTGTAGAGTTAAGATATATCAACTTAAGGTGGATGATGACTACTTTGATACAAGAATTTACATATATTTTCCTTGTTTTCTTCTTACTCTGTTTTATATATTTCCTTTATTTTATAACATACTTAAGGAAGAATGTCACATTCCAAATCAATTTTTTATTGTTTTCTTTTATAATAAGTATCAAATAAAGTCTTTATTATATAAATTTTATAAAATAACCATAAAAATATCTTTTATAAAAATAATTAGTGCATGCATAGATTATTAATATTTGAAAATAAATGCATTTACCCCATCAATACATGACAAATATTTAATACTTTGATATAAATGCAAAATGAAGATAATCCTCCATAATTCTTAGGGGGAAATAATCATAAACATTCATTTTACATAAATAACTAGTGCATCACTTCTAAATAATTAATTCATGAAAATAAATGTATTTACTACTATTATACTTTTTTTTTTTTAGAAAATACTCTATTGATACTTTGTCTAATTACATAGCACAAATTTAAGCTATTATGTTTTCTCAAAAAAGAAAAAAAAAAAAAAAACTGACTATAATGTTGGTTCATATAAATATATACCATCGCGTACCCCTAGTGCGGTGGTCACCTCACAAGTATAATGATCTGTTTGGATTGAGGGGGAGGGAGGGGAAGTAGAGTAGATTTAGCCCAAAATTAACTTATTTTTAGCCAACTCTACTCTACTTCCCTCCACTCCCTCTCTTTCTCCCCTCCATCCAAACATGTTCTAAGTGCTTGTGGGGTGTGGGGGGTAAGGGCGGGGTTCAAGCCTCCAGGAGGGAGCTTCACACACATATACACTTAGATTAGGTTAGAGTAGAAATTCTATCTTGTATATAAAAAATATATATATATATATATATATATATATTACATGTCATTAAAAGATTTAAGAAATGTAAATTGCTAATATTAATAGAACTTTTCCCCCTCAAATAAAAAATAATTTTAAATATATACTAGATTGTAATCTATGTTTATTATTCAACGATAGTAATGCTAGAATATTAGTAGACCTATTCCGTCCAAAATAGGAATGGACTATGGTTATGAACTTATAATTTGACTTGATCTTTCCTATGTGAATGAAGTGATCATGTGGACTTTCACAGTAAGTAATATAAATGGATCACTTTGCCCATGTCGGACAACCTCTTCAAACCATTTTGTGGATTCCTCCCAAAACATTAATTGCAAATACATATAAAACCTAAGTTGTGATTTTGATTTAAAAAAAATTAGCTTTGACATGAAAAGAGTTTGAATATCACCAATACCACAAAATTTACTTCCAACTTGATGGAAAAAAAAAGAAACTTTAAGTTGAAAAGTAATTCGATATCATTAACAACACAAACACATTTATAATTTAATGGAGAGAAAAATGTTAAACTTGAAAACTATTTGAATATCATCAGCTACACAAAACTCAATTATGATTTGATGAAAGAAATTAACTTCAACACGAAAAGTGTTTCAATATCATCAATTACACAAAAAATTCCTATTCAAAATATAATGAAAACAACCATAAACTTTAAGTTGAAAAGTGTTTCTAATTTTCTATATTATCAACTAAAAATAAAATCCACTTACAATTTGATAAAGAAATTAACTTTTAACTCGAAAAGTGTTTGAATATCATCAACTACACAAAAGTCACCTAAATAGCTGGTCGTGACTCCTCAATTTTGGCAACAAAAGTAAGAAAATTAATTTAATGCAAAATGGATGAACTCTAGAACTAAGGAAGGAGAGGGAAGAAGGATAAAAACTTATAAAGAGAACCTAAAGGGTTATCTAGGGATTATAGAGCAAATCTCTTTGCTTTTCTTACCAAATAACTCACTTGTCACAAGAATTAAAAAATTTAACTTAGACACATGGTGCATAATTGGACTTCAATTATAAAATCTACTTGGATTTTCTCTTAGATCTGACTTTAAATATACACTAGTGTGTAATTCCGTGCATATGCTCGTGTACAATTTAAAACATTCACAATTACATGATTAAAATTATACCATTTTTTGAGAAGAGGTTGGAATTATACACGATATTAGCTTACACATTGTTAAAACCATATATATATATATTTATATAGATAATATTTAGAATTTAATTAGATTTAGACTCTTTAATTTTTGCACCCAATAATTCACTTGTCACAAAAAAAGAAAAGAAAAGAAAAAAAAGATAGACACGTAGCGTAAAATTGGACACCAATTGAATTTCAATTTAGAATCTAATCGGATTTGGACTCTTCAATTTTTATACTCAACTAGTATGTAACTTGTGCTTATGCACAAGAATGATATTGTAGTGGTGCTATTATTGTTAGTTTGAGTTATTAAATATATAGAACACTAGTTCAACCAGGACATTTGAATGTACTAAAATGATTTTTTTTTTTTTTTTTTGCAATTTTAATGATATTGGTTATGCAAAGTTTCTCATTGCACTATTGTTATGTATATAATTTTGAAAATCATTATTGGACACTACATATATAATATCAATTCACTATTACTGTCTATGAAATTCTATTGAATCTAATACAAAATTAAATAATAAATTGGTTCAATAGTTTCTCCTAAATTGAATGGGGATAGGTGCATAGAATCCTTTAGTTAAATTACAGTTTGTTACGTTCAAGATCTTCATATAAATAATGTATAAATAGAAACAGTATAAAAAATATACTAATTAGTTCAAAAAAAAAAAAAAAACTAACAGTAAAAATCTAAATAATTTAATTTGTATGAAAAGCTAACAAAGACAGAATCTAATTTTGATTCTAATCAAATTTTCTCTAAACTTTGGTTTTAAATATATATATATATATTTATTACCTAAGTTTATTTATATTGGACCACTTGTTTTCTACATAAAATTAACTCACTTGGCACAATAATTAAAAAAATTTAGATTAAATGAGACACATGATGCAAAATTAGACTTCAATTAAATTCTAATTTAAAATCTAATTAGATTTTCTCCCAGTTTTGTCTATTAATATATATATTTAGAGAGAGAGAGAGACTAGTATGTAACCCGTGCTTACACATAGGAATGATGAATTGTAGTGGTGCTATTGATGTTAGTTTGAGTTATTAAATATATAGGACATTAGTTCGACCAAGACATTTAGAGGTACCAAAATGATTTTTCCTTGCTATTTTAATGAGATTGGTTATACCAAGTTTCTCATTACACTATTGTTATGTATATAATTTTGAAAATCACTATTGGACACTACATATACAATATCAATTCACTATAAGTATCCATGAAATTCTATTAAATACAACACAAAATAAAATAATAAATTGGTTCAATAGTATCTCCTAAATTGAATGGGGATAGGTGCATAGAATCATTTAGCTTAATTACAGTTTGTTACGTTCATGATTTTCACAAAAAATATCTAAAATAGAAATTGTATAAAAAAAAATATACTCATTAGTTCATAAAAACAAAAACAGCAAAAATCTGAACAATTTAATTTGTATGAAAAGCTAACATTAATATATATTGGGGCCCATTTTAGAAGATTGGATGGTGGGGTGGGGCCCATTTCAGGAGTATATATTGAAGCTTTTTCTCTGATAATTGTTAATGGTTAATACATTGTCTCTTGAGAGGCACCAATACGACTCAATCCTATCGTGAGGGTTATGCCAAAACCTATTGAGGGTTTGGGACTAGGCGTGGTCTCTCACATATAATAGTTCAGTTTTTACTAGCAAAACATTCCATTTTAATAATGATTCCTATTAGTTATACAATCTATGGAGTGTATTGCATCAACAAACCTCAAGGGAAATAGTGTCATTTTGTCCATAGTTTGGGCAAGAATCATTTTTATATATATAAAAAAAAACCATTAGTTTAGAGAGATTTAACTTAAATGTTACATTTATACAAGCCTCAATAAAGGATTATCATTCCATTTTAACTAATGTTATCTATCCCATTAGTTATATATTCAAAATAGATCTGTATGACTCTATGCTATCAGGCAAAATGGGTTGAGCTCAGTAATGATACCTAGGCCTAGTCTTGGTTGATTCCATTAATGCTATGTTTGGAAGTTTGGAGGGAGAGGAGAGTAAATGGAAGTAAAAGGGAGGAGAGTAGAGGGGAATGGTTATCCTCCACCTTGTTTGGTTGTTTTTAAAATTAAACAAGGGGAAGGGGAGAGTAGAGGGGAACATAGTTTGTAATTTTGTTAAATGATAAAGGTAAATTGGGTATTTCATTTGGTCAAGCATTTCTATACTCTACTCTCCAACCAAATCTCTCCAATTTGGTAAAATTAAAAATGAGGGGTTAGAAGTAGTTATAACGCCTCCAAATCCCCCCCCCCCCTCCTCCCTTAAAAAAATCTAAACAAGGAAATTTAACTTACGCTCCCTCCCTCTACTCTACTCCCCTTTACTTCCCCTCCATCCAAACAAAGCATAAAAGCTTAGCTAAGAAGTTAAGCTGGGCTGGGCCAAAATCAAGCCCATGCCCAATGAAACCATCCCTCTTAGTTTCACTTTAAAGCTTATTTGCCATTGGCTTCAGTTTTTCTTTTAGCTTTTAGTTTTTATGTACAACTTTTTAAAACATCACTTTCTCCCGTTTTTTCTCACTTTTTTCAAAAAATTTTAAGGTTCAAGTATATTTTAGCATAATTTTAACAAAAAATTTTCAGCAACCAACCTCGCCACTTTTTTTTGACAAATGGGAATGAAACCAAACCCGCCACTTAAGAAAGAAAGATATGATGAAATATATAGCCCATAAATAACCAAGTTCAACTTTTGTTTGCTTAAGACAAGGTCAACTTGATTCTAACAAGAAGAAAGAACAAAGGAAGATCATAGAATATTTAAGCAACGATGTCACATTACTGTTATAACTTATTGATGCAACAACCGTATGGAAAAAAATGCCAGGAAACATAATAATTTTTTGTGTAGTGGATAATGTCGTATATATAGGTATATACATGGATATGTTGTAATAATGATGTTTGAATTTGGAGAATATTGTTTCATAAAGTTGTTAAATGAAAATTCAAGTTTTGGAATTTTCTATGTGAAAATTTGAAATTCAACATTTTCGATCGGTCGAAGCTTTGGCTCTAACGATCGAAATGGTAAGAAAATAATACTAGAGCCTCGGGATGAATCGATCACTATTCAATTCCTGTTTGATCAATTGAAAAGAGCATTCGATTGATCGAAATGAAATTTTGATCGGCTGAAAGTCATAAAACAGGATTTTCTACAGAATTTTCTAGTAACTGTTTTGAATGTTTGAAGAGGTATCAAGCTTTGTGTACAGTTTTATGAAACATTTTGATTCTCCATACGTGGCTTTTAATGAAATATAACCCTATGAGTATAAATAGAGGCTTATGTTCACTAGAAAAATAATAAGTTAGAGAAAAACACAAGAAATCCTGTGGTCATTCTCTAGAATTACTATTTGTAGAACCCAACATCTTGGTTGTATCTTGGGGACAAATTTGCAATAACCATTTAGCAACAATAGTGTGAGGGCAAATATTGTCTAAGGAAAACGATACTGTGCCTCCAAGTTATCTATTTTCTCTTTGTCTTTTGTGTTAATCTTGTTCTTCCATTATTACTTTGTGTAATATCCCTAACAGATAATATACATGCTGATATTATTTTTAAAGAATGTCTCCCCATTCTTAGCCCAAAATCATGAAAGAAAATTAAAATGACCTCAATCTTAAAGCGTCTTGGTAGCTTATTATTATATTTTGGAAGGGGGGTGACTCGGGAGACCCTACATCACTTCTTCATTCCATACCTTAATAACTTGCGAGAAATAATAGCTTCTTCCAAAGGAGATGCCAGAGGAGGCTCTTCAGGATTTGGACCTGAAGGAACTTCCTGCTTAATCTCATAATTTAGAGAACCAAAATCATTAGAAACAATAGCTTCTGTTAGGACATATGTGTTTCACATGTTAGGAACATATGTCACTATTTTGTGTAATTGGCTAATCTTTTGACAAAACGCACTTTACTTGTAATTGGGTAGATCTAGGATGTGTTTGATGCTTCAAGAAACCTTATTTCAAGTTCAAGTGTTAAAGCCATGCTAGTCTGTCCAAGAATCAAGTATGAAAGTGCTGCTCATTAAAGCTTGACAGCTAGTATCTATCGAGGCTTAGAGAGCTGTCTGAATCCCGTGGCTTGACAGCTGCTCGACAGATAGGTATCTGTCGAGGTTTATGAAGTTCAGTTTTTCAGGACTGTTTTTCATCCAATCCGTGATTATATATTTAGGCTTTCTTTTCTCACAACCCTAAACATAAATAAGGATAATTTTAAGGGCAGTCAAAAGTGACACAAGTTGCACAAGAGAAAATTTCACAAGTGTGAAGAAGAGTGTGACCAGAGACCTAGTTTGCCCTAGTTCTTCAAGAAGTTGCTGTGTTTGTACACCGTAGGGTTTTGTGACCAAACAACTTCATGATCTTCATCATCTGGATGAACTGAAAAACTTTGCAGCTAACATCCTTCTCAAGTTGGTGATCAAGTCACGTACTGGGATCTGCGCAATTGGTTAGTCACGTATTGGGAGCCGTGCATTGAAAAGGAGAGATTGTCACTACAGAACAAGTCTAATTAGGTATTGGGGTAAGGGTTCAACTGTAGGTTGGTATAAGGTACTGGGATTCCTTTACTTGTAACTGCTTGTTGTGATAATAGTGGATTCTCGGGAGTGGTAACCTTAAAATCACCCGGTGTGGTTTTTGCCATGTAGGTTTTCCTCATTCGTAAACAAATCACCATGTTAATTTATTTTTCACTGCATACTTAGTTTAATTGGTGATTTGTTTGTGCTACCTCGCGCTTTGCATGTTAATTTGATTAATTAATAAATTTGGATAATTAATCAATTAATTCATCACAAAGGGTCAATACGATTTTGGCCTATCAGCTTCTTCCAAAGGGGATGCCAGAGAAGGCTCTTTAGGATTTGGACCTGATGAAACTTCAAGCTTAATCTCATAATTTAGAGAACGAAAATAATTAGAAACAATAGTTCTTCCAAAGGGGAAGCCAGAGGAGGCTCTTCAGGATTTGGACTAGAAGGAACTTCATGCTTAATCTCATAATTTAGAGAACAAAAATATTTAGAAACAATAGCTTCTTCTAAAGGGGATGCTAGAGGAGGCTCTTCAGGATTTGGACCTGAAGAATCTTCATGCTTACTCTCATAATTTAGAGAACCAAAATCATTAGAAACAATAGCTTCTTCC
>JARYZH020002963.1:0-12883 GCA_030021035.2 Notholithocarpus densiflorus
TGAAAGCAAGGATGTGGACTCCATCCCTGTTGATGAACTTGTAGGATCTCTTCAGTCCTATGAGTTGGACCTTCTTAAGACAAGCAAATCCAAATCAATGGCTCTTAAGTCTGTTGATGATGTTAATGTGAATGGATTTGATGATGAGCTCTCTACTACAGAGATTGCATATCTTGCCAAGAACTTTAGAAACTTTCTTAGGAACAATAACAGAAGGGCAAGAGGTAAAAACAATGCTGAACCTATAAATTTTAGGAGGAATGATCCCACTAAGGTGAATAATACTGAAAAACCTAGAGAGAAAGTAGGTCAAACCCCTAATAATTCTATGGGTGAACAATGTTTTGGATGTCAAGGGTAGGGTCATATGAAATCAGAATGTCCTATATTCTTGAGATCAAAGGGTAAAGCTATGGCTGTAACTCTTACTGATGATGAAGTTTCTGACCATGAGTCTGGTAGTGATGAGGATGGAAACTTCATTGCTTTCACAGCTACTGCTGTAGTTGATGAAAATGTTGCTGTTGAAGAAAACCCTTCTGATGGGGAACTCTCTGAGGATGCAGATTTGCAAGAAGCCTATAATAAGCTTTGCAAGGTTGCTGCAAAGGATGCCATGAATGTTGATTTAGGCTTACAAAAAATTGCTTCTCTTGAACTTGATAAGAAGAATATGCTCATTAAATTGTTTGATGCTAATGAATTGCTTGATAAGGTGAAGACTGAGAACATGTTGTTGATTGATAAAATTAAGAATTTAGAACTTGAATTATCTGTTGCTAGAGAACAAACAAATAGGTTTGCTAATTCTAAACTTGAACACATGTTGAGTATTTAGAAGTCTCCCTTAGATAAAACTAGTCTAGGTTTTGAAGATAGCATCTCTGTGACTAAGAATCAATCCACAAACTTTGTTTCTTCTTCTGGGCCTCCCATGAGTGAGATTATCTAATCAGCTGAAGTTACTCTTCCTAGGAAGATTAGAGTTGATCTCAAAGAGTCTAAATCTAAGACTTTTAACCATCCTAAGGACAAGGTGCATGATAGACCTGCATGGGTTTGTCATTTTTGTGGAAAGCTTAGGCACATTCGTCCTAACTATTTCAAGTTGCAAGCTGCTAAGCGAGCAAATAAGCCAAAAGTATCTGTGCCTCAAGCACAAGATCCTATGGTACTTATTGGTGAATTGGTAAAGGCTTTAAACCTTTATTCCAATCCTAGAGTTGCTCAGTATTCTAATATGAATAATAACTCCAATGCAAGAGTTGCATCTAAAATTTTTTGAATGCAAAAGACTCGATCTAATTGAGTCTTTCTGACATGGTCGTTGTGCTTCATTGCTTTACTCTTTGTGACCATTCTTCTTTGTTCTTTTGTTTTTTTTCTTTCTAGGATTTGCATTGCATAACATTTATGCATTTCATTCTAGGTTTTTTTTGTTATTCTTTTCAAAAAAAAAAAAAAAAAAGGAAAAGGGAAGATAAATGTGTTTTGCATTAATTTTTCTTGGATTTGAAATCAAGATTGGCCATATTATCTTTACATAACATATTTATGTACCTTGTTTATCTTGTATGAGCTTATTTTATTGCACTTTACTAGTTTGAGCTTTGTTGTGCATGTTGTGTGGGAGTTGTTTATAGTTTTTGATCACATGATCTTGATCTTGAAGTCACATGCCTTTGATTGTTGGACTTGAAATTAATGAGAAAGGCATAAATAACTATCTCACCACTGTTTACTAGCCAATTATGAACACCTTAGTGCATTTCATAAGATTTTGTGCTCGAGAAAGTGTAGCACATGCACAAAAAGAACATAAGGTGTAGCCTCGGATTAAATGCTAAAATTGGTGTGTACATTATTGAGCTATAATAACTTCACAATCAAATAAAATTGGTGTGTACATTATCTTGGCTATTTTAATAAGTTTCATATTAAATAAAATTGGTGTGTACATTATGAGGCAAATCAAGAAACTTACATGATTACAAGCTTTTATTCTAGGAGATGTGAGAGTTATATGATGTAACTCTTTAGGTGACAGTCTCTTTCAAACTTATGTGATGAATTTTGTAGAAATTGTGATTAATCATTATTTACTTATCACCTCACATGTATCTCAAGTTTTTGCTAGTTGCACACACTACACAATTTACTCTTTGCTAAACTTGGTAAATTATATTGTGTGTGATCTTGTTGTGGCCATCCAAGATTAAAAATTCCTTGATTTTAATGCAAAATGTGTTTAATATTTAAGATTTGAGGACAAATTGATTGAAAATCTTTTTTTTGGAATATCTGGGTTAAATTCAAGGGTTTTTGGAAAACTTTTTCATCTCATACTCATGCATTTTATTCATAAAACATTGTGCTTTGAGGAGTTTCTACATTAAAATGCTTTGTTTTTCAAAAATTTGATTTTTCCAGATTTTCGATCGATCGAACCTATTGCTCGACCGATCGAAATTGTGATTAAAAATTTGGTTTGAATCTGCCTGGCTCGATCGATGCTCGATTGATGCTGGATTAATCGAATGTAATTTTCGATCGATCGAACTTGTTTTTCGATCAATCAAAAATCGTTCAGAGGTTTTTTAAAACATGAGTTTTTCACGTGTTCTTCACTATTCAAAACTTTTCAAAAAGCTCTTTCTCTCTCTTCGACCGGTCCAAATTCAAAGCAAGTTTTTGTCATTTTTCCCTCAATTTTTCTCAAGGGTTTTTCTCAAGGGAGAGATTGTTAGGACATATGTGTTTCACATGTTAGGAACATATATCACTATTTTATGTAATTGGCTAATCCTTTGACAAAACGCACTTTACTTGTAATTGGGTAGATTTAGGATGTGTTTAATTCTTCAAGAAACAAGATTTCAAGTTCAAGTGTTAAAGCCATGCAAGTCTGTCCAAGATTCAAGTGTGAAAAGTGCTATTTATTAAAGCTCGACAGCTAGCATTTATCGAGCCTTGAAGAGTTGTTCCAGCCCGTGGCTTGACAGCAGCTCGACAGATAGGGTATCTGTCAAGGTTTATGAAACTCATAATTTCTGATCTATTTTTCATCCAATTCGTGATTGTATGTTTGGGCTTTCTTTTCTCATAACCCTAGACATATAAAAGGATTATTTTAAGGGCCGTAAAAGGTGATACAAGTTGCATAAGTGTTAAGCAAAGTTTTGTTCAAGCAAATTGTAACCGGACAAAGATTTTGCCCTAGTTTATCTTTCTTGTGAAGAAGTTGTTGTGTTTGTACACTGTAGGGTTTTGTAACCAAGGAGTTTCTCGATCTTCATCGTCTGATGAACTAAAGAACTTTGCAGCCAACAACCTTCTCTAGTTGGTGATTGAAGTCATGTACTGGGATCCGCGCAATTGGTTAGTCACGTACTGGGAGCTGTGCATCAAAAGGAGAGATTGTCACTACAGAACAAGTCCAATTTGGTATTGGGGTAAGGGTTCAACTGTAAGTTGATATAAGGTACTGGGATTCCTTTACTTGTAACCGCTTGTTGTGATAATAGTGGATTCTTGGGAGTGGTGACCTTAAAATCACCCAATGGGGTTTTTGCCGTGTAGGTTTTCTCAATTCGTAAACAAATCACCGTGTCAATTTATTTTCCGTTGCATACTTAGTTTTATTGGTGATTTGTTTGTGCTACCACGCCTTTGCATGTTAATTTGATTAATTAATAAACTTGGCTAATTAATCAATTAATTTATCACAAGGGGTCAATACATTCTTGGTCTATCAAGTGGTATTAGAGCAGGCACACTCTGATTTGGTTTTAATCTTTGCTATGTGATCCATTGACCCCTGTTGTCACGGCTGCAACTGGCTTGAAGAGATCTTTGTTTTCAAATACATCTTGTTTTTCTAATCTCTACTTGTTTGAGTGTATCAGAAAATGCAAGTCTAAAAGTTATTTGAATTCCATTATGATAACTATTGGAAAAGATCTCAGGTTGACAAAGAAGAAACTAGACTGTCTCAGAATGAAAATGTGTAAAGGAGTTCGTTTGAGAAGAGTGAAGGTTAAATTCTTAGGTCATAAAAGGCAGATGAGAGAAAACACCATTCTCACTGATCTGTCATCTAAGCACGAAGTGTGCTTCATGATGAAGTCCGCATTTAAGGTTATGGACACGTGTTTGTGGAACCTTGACAGCGGCTGCTCAAGACACATGACTGGAGACCGATCTCTCTTCAAGGTTTTCGAGTCTAAGAAAGGTGGCAATGTCACTTTTGGTGATGGGAGCAAATCACAGATTAAAGGGAAGAGAATCATCTCTTTACCTGGACTACAGGACATTGCAAATGTTCTATATGTAGAAGGTCTGAAGGTGAACCTGTTGAGCATAAGTCAGATATGTGATCGAGACTTCATGGTGCTATTCTCAAAAGGAAAGTGTCTTGTCATGGATGAGTCTGGAAAGAAACTCATAAGTGGTGTTCGCACTTTAAACAATTGTTATGGTTTGGTTCCTGATGCTGATATTGTGTGTAATAGCATTCGTTTACCAAATGAAGATTTATGGCATCAAAAGATGGGACATGCTAGTTATAAACATCTCTCAATTGTATCTAAGTATGAATCAGTCTTGAGGATACCAAAGCTCAATAGAGTGAGCAATGTGGTGTATGGACTATGTCAACTTGGGAAACAGACGAAAGCTAAACATCTGGGCACTTAGACATCTGCTACATCTAGACCATTGGAGCTACTACATTTGGATCTTATGGGTCCAACTAGAACCGAGTCTCTTGGTGGAAAGAGATACATCATGGTTGTGGTAGACGACTTCACTATGTACACTTGGGTTATCCTCCTACGATCCAAGTCTGATGCTCCTGAGCACATTGAAGCCTTGTGTACAAGATTGCAGAATGAAAAGAGCCTGAAGATTGATTGAATTCGAAGTGACCATGGTAAAGAATTCGAGAACTCATATATGGAGTCCTTTTGCACAAGATCAGGTATATCTCAAGAATTCTCTGCTCCTATTACTCCTCAGCAGAATGGTGTAGTAGAAAGAAAGAACAGAGTTATTCAAGTGATGGCTAGAGCCATGTTGCACAATAAGGATGTGGCTAGAAACTTGTGGGGAGAAGCCATTAACACTGCATGTCATACGGTTAATAGGGTGTACTTTAGACCAGGTACCAAGAAGACTCCATATGAGTTATGGAAAGGACGAAAGCCAAATGTGAAGTATTTTAGAATTTTTGGAAGTACTTGTTTCATTCTCAAGGATAGAGAGAATGTGGGAAAGTTTGACTCCCGAACCGATGAAGGAATATTTCTAGGATACTCCTTTACAAGTAAGGCTTATCGGGTATACAACAAAAAAACCATGAAGGTAATGGAAACAGTAAATGTTGTTATTGATGAATCTTCAAATTTTGGTTCTGAGAAAGTTAGTGAGGAATTCCCTAAAGAAATTCTTCCTTTTGAGCCAAAGGAAGCTCAAGAAATTGTTGAACAAGAGCCCGCATCTCCAAGTATTCCTGATACTCCGAGTGTTGTGGAAGATTCTGCAGATATATCCACTTCACCAGATTCTGAATCCCATGAAGGAAAGGACCTTCTTCCATGATTAAATTAAATCATCTTCCTGAAGTCATTGTGGGAAACATGAATGAACTCACATTAAGAAAGCGTATAGTTGATAAATGTGCTGCTAAATTTGTGTCTTATTCTTGTTATTTGTCACAGGTTAAACCCACTAAAGTTGAGGAAGCTCTTCAAGATGAAAGCTAGGTTGAAGCAATGCATGATGAACTACTTCAGTTTCAGAGGAATGATGTCTGGACTCTAGTACCTAGATCGGAGGGTGAGCACATCATCGGCATAAAGTGGATTTTCCGCAATAAGACTGATGAGGAGGGTAATGTGATCCATAACAAGGCTTGTCTTATAGCTCAAGGATACTTACAAATGGAAGGAGTAAACTATGATGAGACATTTGCCCCAATTGCCTGTATGGAGTCCATCAGAATTCTCCTAGCCCTAGCATGTCACTTAAAGTTCAAGCTTTATCAAATGGACGTAAAGACTACTTTCTTAAAAGGACTCTTTAAAGAAGACGTCTATGTGGCTCAACCAAAAGGATTCATTTATCCACACTTTCCGGATCATGTGTTGTACCTCAATAAGACACTTTATGGTTTAAAGCAAGCCTCTAGAGCTTGGTATGATCAGCTCACACAAAACTTGGTGTCACATGGGTTCACAAGAGGAAAAGCTTATTAGACTCTCTTCATCAAAAGGGAAGATGGCGAGTTGATAATTGCTCAAGTCTATGTTGATGATATCATCTTTGGGTCGACTAAAGATGAACTTGCTCATAGCTTCTCAAAACTCATGTAGGCCGAGTTCGAGATGAGTATGATTGGAAAGCTGACTCACTTCCTTGGATTGTAGATTCGTCAACAAGATTTAGGTATATTCCTATCTCAATCTAAATATGCTAAAAATCTTGTGAAAAAGTTTGGTTTAGAATCTGCTAGTTATGTTAGAACCCATATAAGCCCAAATGTTAAACTCACTGTTGACTTGTTAGGTAAAAGTGTTGATTCATCTCTATATAGAAGCATGATAGATAGTTTTCTTTACCTTACTGCTAGTAGACCTGTAATTAGTTACAGTGTGGGAGTGTGTGCTAGATATCAGGCTAATCCCAAAGAGTCTCATATGATTTCTTTGAAAAGAATCATAAAGTATGTCAAAACCACTACTGACTTTGGTGTGTGGTACAGCAAGGACACAAATGATGTCTTAGCTGGGTACTCTGATGCTGATTGGGCTAGGAATGCTGATGATAGAAAGAGTACATTGGGGGGGGGGGTTTTCTATGTGGGTAATAATCTTGTCTCCTGGATGAGCGAAAAGCAGAATTCCATCTCATTATCCACTGCAGAAGTTGAGTACATCGCTGCCGGTAGCTGTTGCACCCAACTCCTATGGATGCAAAAACTCCTTCATGATTATGGTATTTGTCAAGAGCATTTTACCATCTATTGTGACAATACTAGTGCCATCAACATCTCTAAGAATCTGGTTCAACAGTCTCGAACTAAACACATAGAGATTCGACATCACTTCATTAGGGAGCTTGTCGAAGATGGTACTATCACTCTTGAGTTTATTCACACTAATGATCAGAAAACTAATTTGTTTACCAAACCTCTTGATAGCAAACGGTTTGAATTCCTTCGTCAAAACATCGGTGTCATCTCCATGGATTAATCTCTTCCTCTCCTCCTTCCTCCTCATGCATTTGCATCTTGTTTTATGCTTTGCTTTATTTAACATGTTTTTGTTTTTTGTTTTTTTTTTTTCAATTTTGTTTATTTTGTTTTTCATATAAAAATAAAATAAAAATTGAAAAATCAGAAAAATACAAAAACAGTGTGTATTTGTGTACATTGGTACTTGTGTACCTTGGATGGCCATTAAAACAAAGTCTTCTAAACTTTGTATCTTTTATAGCTTAGATGAGCATCTTTATGCACAACTAAGCAAGTGAACTTTGTGGCTCGTGTTTGTGATAAGTAAGGTTAAGTGATCTCTTGAACTTAACACTCGTACCACTCTTTTTGACGGGAAGGACTAGAAAATCCTAAGAGAAAGGCATAAATAACCATCTCAGCACTGTTGCCCGCCAATTATGAAATGACATCTGTATGATTCAGCATAGTAAAAGTGCAATGTCAAAAGCTTAACATCATTGGGTATTTCTTTTCTCTCTCTTATATGCTCATGCATGATTTGCTTAAAAAGAAAAATATGCAAAGAAAAATAAAAAGCAAAAAGATCAAAATGCTTTTAAATATGATTGCAAGCGTGTGTTTTAGGAGATGTGGGAGTTATGGGATGTACCTTGAAGGTGATAGTCCCCATCAAATAGTTATGATTGTGTGTGAGTTAAAGTGATCTTCTCATATCTCAATTCGTCATAACATGAAGACACCTTTGCAATCTTGCGATGTTTTTTCACACACAACACGCAATATTCTTTGCTACTCTTGATACATGTGCAGGTACAATGTGATTTGGACATCACAAGGTTTACATGTGTTAATGAATGCTCACTAAATTGTCTTGACTTGTCTTTGAAATATAAAATTGGTTAGACCTGTTTAGTGTGTGTGTGTGTGTGTTTTTGGGATCTATGTGCTTAACGTTTATTTTTGAGAGATGATTTTGAGAGGTCAAAATGTTGTTTGGATCCTTGGTTGAGTGTGCATGTTTGATTGCATTTATGTCTGTGTTTTTCCCTTCTTGAAAAGCTGTTTTTAAGCAATCTCGATAGCTCCTCGACACCTCTCGAAACCTAGCTTATCTGTCGAGCTCTTTTGTTGCCTTTTATCGCAATCTCGATACCTCTCGACAGCTGGGTCAATCTATCGAGAAACTTTCTGACCCCTCGATAGATCATCGACAGAAACCTCGATCCATCTAGCTTCACCTTGCCTTGGACACATGCTTGATAACAGCTTCTATCGAACCCTTTAAAACTCGATAGATCCTCGACACCTCTCAATCTGTCGAGAATTAGTGAGGTGCTATATAAGGGGCGCTCGTGATTTAGATCTCATTTCTCTCGATCTCTCTAGCCTTTTCACCTCCCAAAACCTCTCTCTCTCACCTTAAACCTCTTTCTCAAGGATTCCAAGACCCTAATCAAGTTCGCTTCGCTTGGTAAGTGTCTTAATCCCTCATTTTCATGCATTTCATGCTTTTTAACCTAAGTTTTTGGGATTTTTGAAAATTTTGGGGTTTTTCAAAATCAAAGAGGTTTTTGCAAAATTTTTGGGATGGGTTTTGAAGATTTAATCTTAAAAACTTCATGCATTGTATCTCATGAGCATTACAACTATATTTTCATGCATTTAGATGTGTGTTATATTTGTTCTCTGCTTGTGTGCTGGTAGGTTTGGATTGGGCTGAGCCCATAATGCTTTTTATATTGCATATCACATGTTCATACATTCCCATGCATACATTCTTTCTTTTCAATATATCTTGATATATTTGAATTGCTTGGGACTTTTCTGATTGTCTTCTCTCTCTCTCCCTCTCTCCGTTTACGTTAGTCTGCTTCTATGGCACCCAAATGTAAATCTACTCCGTCCCGGAACCCTCTTCATTCTGGGGCATCTTCTTCTGCTGACACTACCCATTTTTCTGTTCGGTTCCGCAATGAGTAAGCCCGAAAGGACTTCTTTAAGAACTTTTCCTGACGAGGCATTCATTCAGAACACCACGTCGTCTTGTCAGACTTCTCTGACACTGACCTTCCCACTGTCATCTATAGTCGGGAATGGGGGTCACTGTGTGACGTCCCGGTCACATGTCCATCCGTGCTAATCTAGGAGTTCTACTCTAACATGCATGGATTCGATTATTCAGTACCTCATTTCATACTCGTGTTCGAGTACGCGCATTGTTATCACACCAGAGATTGTCTCCGATGTGCTCCGTGTCCCTAAGGTAGAGCATCCTGACTACCCTGGTTATGATCGTCTTAAGACAGTGTCTAAAGAAGAGCTCATGTCTGCTTTTTGTGAGCGTCCATCTGATTGGGGCGATCGTCATTTTACTTCAAGTTCGGGCTTTGCTAAAGGCCCTCGTTTTCTTAACATGGTCATAACTTTTGTCTTACATCCTCTCTCTTACTATAACTCTATTACAAAGCCCTGTGCTCGATTTTTGCTTTCTCTTTTAGAGAACCTTAGTATAGACTTTCCCTCTCATTCCATTCTTTCTCTTATAGATGTGTATAGGGATTCAGCAACCCGTGATAAGCTCAGCTTCCCTTTAGCTATCACAAGGCTTTTACGCCATTTTGATGTTCCTTTTCCTTCTTCCGAGCCCTTCCATGTCATGGGTGCTATAGATGCTGGTACCGTTAAACGCAGCGAGGCGCAGCTACGTTCAAGACGGTCCGGATTGACAGCTATTCTGACTCCTTCTGCTCCATCCACCTTTGCTCCCTCTACTTTTACGGGAGGTGTGACCTTGGATGTAATCATGGAACAGCTTCAGCGCATGGGTGCTCGCCTTGATACACTCTCTACTGAGTTATATCAGGTGAACACTTATGTCGGCCGTATTGCTAGACGGCAGGCTCGCCTTGGTGGCTTTGTGGAGTCTCCCTCTCCTCCTCTCGATGCATTCGAGGCATCCGAAGACGATGATGGCTTCGACAACGATGATGATGATGAGGATGGATATGCTAGCTCACCCAGCAATGAAGAGATGTCTACTTGATACTTACCCTTTGTTACTCGTGACAAAAAGGGGAAGTAGTTTTGGATATGAGAGTAGTCATACTTAAGGGGAGGGTTAGTATAAGAGATTTTTGACGAGGGGAGTGTTTTTATGAGGGATGTAGTGATGATTTGATGTATCTTTTTCTTTTCTTTCTATTTTAGATACATTATATCTTGTATATGGGTCTTGTGACCATTTTGACATACATTGTACTTATATTCTTTATATAGTGATGTATGTATGCTTTTCACCTATCCTTTCATGTGTTGTTTCTTTTCTCTCTTTATGCACATGCTTCTTATTATTTGTGTTGGGTTCTAAGACTTTAGGTTTAAATGTATTAGAACTTCATTTTGTAATGTTGGCAAACCATGATCAAAATGTTTAGTCTTGTTTTAGACTTGCTCAAAGTGTTTGTATGTAAAGTTGGAATCGAGTAATTGCAGAAAATTACTATTGACTTTCTACAAGGCTTGATCGATCGAAAATTAGACTCAATCGATCGAAGCTCGTGTAGATTGTTTTTCTGCAGAATTTTCCAACTCAGCCCAAGCCCGTTTGACGTGTAAGGTTTTATGTTTTGCCTTAAGTATAAAAGGAAAAATCCTAGCCACGTTTTGTAGTGGTTTTTTATGCTGTGTGTATGAATCTCTTGTGAGATCTAGAGGTGTTTGCCTTCATACATACTTAGGGTTTCCAATCTCAAGATTGATGTCTAGAGCTCGGTGATCATTTCAGTTGCTGCATAAAGAGCTTAAAGAAAACACAAGTGGTGTACTTGTAGTTGCTGTGAATCCAAGAAAGAAGTAGTCCATGGACTCGAAGCTGTCACGTGGTCGTGGTAGTAAGTTTTCTACTCGAGGTAGCAATAGGATGTTAGTGGTCTAAGTTGCTATTGTAAAAATTTAATTCTTTTATAGTGGATCTGTTTTACCTTGAGGATAGCTAGGTTAAATCCTTCCCAAGTTTTTTACCGATTTTGTTTTCCTGGGTTATCATATCGTTGTGTTATTTATTTTTCGCACTATTTCAATGATATAATTTACTTATGTTAACCTAGATCTGAATAATTTACCTAAGTTAATCACTTGGCTAAATAACTAGGTTAAACTATTTGTGTTTAAGGAGTCTAAAAACGTACAAGTGGTATCAGAGCGGGTTAGCTCTAGTGTTTAGATCCTTGAGATAAGAGTTGATCCTTGACTCCTGTTGTCATGGAACACGATCATTCTCTTGTTATCCCACCTCACTTTGATGGGAATAATTATGCTTATTGGAAAGTAAGGATGAAAGCATTCCTGAAATCTATTGATGAGAGAGTTTGGAATTCCGTTGAATACAGATGGGAGAAGCTCACTACTCCTGTTAGTAAGTGGCAAACTTCTCAGAAAGAAGCAGCTGCTTTTAATAGTAAAGCCATGAATGTTATTTTTAATGCTATTTCTATGGAGGAATTTAAGAGAATCTCTAATGTTGAGATTGCTCATACTACATGGAATATTCTCCAAACTGTGCATGAAGGCACAAAGGCAGTTAAGATTAATAAACTGCAGCAGTTAACTACTAGATTTAAAAGTATTAGAATGTCTGATGATGAATCTTTTATTGAATTCTATACTAAATTGAATGATATTGTTAACTCAACTTATAATTTGGGTGAAATCTATGATCAACCTAAGATTGTTAGAAATATACTTAGATCTTTGACTGAGAACTTTAGACCCAAAGTGACTGCCATCATTGAAAGCAAGGATGTGGACTCCATCCCTGTTGATGAACTTGTAGGATCTCTTCAGTCCTATGAGTTGGACCTTCTTAAGACAAGCAAATCCAAATCAATGGCTCTTAAGTCTGTTGATGATGTTAATGTGAATGGATTTGATGATGAGCTCTCTACTACAGAGATTGCATATCTTGCCAAGAACTTTAGAAACTTTCTTAGGAACAATAACAGAAGGGCAAGAGGTAAAAACAATGCTGAACCTATAAATTTTAGGAGGAATGATCCCACTAAGGTGAATAATACTGAAAAACCTAGAGAGAAAGTAGGTCAAACCCCTAATAATTCTATGGGTGAACAATGTTTTGGATGTCAAGGGTAGGGTCATATGAAATCAGAATGTCCTATATTCTTGAGATCAAAGGGTAAAGCTATGGCTGTAACTCTTACTGATGATGAAGTTTCTGACCATGAGTCTGGTAGTGATGAGGATGGAAACTTCATTGCTTTCACAGCTACTGCTGTAGTTGATGAAAATGTTGCTGTTGAAGAAAACCCTTCTGATGGGGAACTCTCTGAGGATGCAGATTTGCAAGAAGCCTATAATAAGCTTTGCAAGGTTGCTGCAAAGGATGCCATGAATGTTGATTTAGGCTTACAAAAAATTGCTTCTCTTGAACTTGATAAGAAGAATATGCTCATTAAATTGTTTGATGCTAATGAATTGCTTGATAAGGTGAAGACTGAGAACATGTTGTTGATTGATAAAATTAAGAATTTAGAACTTGAATTATCTGTTGCTAGAGAACAAACAAATAGGTTTGCTAATTCTAAACTTGAACACATGTTGAGTATTTAGAAGTCTCCCTTAGATAAAACTAGT
>JARYZH020002964.1:0-12882 GCA_030021035.2 Notholithocarpus densiflorus
TGAAGAAAGTGATGATGATGATATGGACCAAAATGACCATATAGCACTATTTGGCAATATATTTAACAATCTACCACTATTTACAAAATATTTAGTAATCTACCAATACCACTATTTTGTAACTCGAGTTTATGAAATTTGAATTTTACATTTAACCAAAGTTCCAAGAAATCGAGTTCCTAAAAAATGTGCCATTGTGGCATCCATTCCACATGGCCTTTTTAATTAAAAAAAATCCACTTCAGCGGGTGCAATGGTGGCTAAAACTTGAGTTTCACAAACTTGAGTTTTAAAAATGTGATAGATTGCTAAAAATTTCAGCCAACAATGGTATTTGACCATTTTGACTTGACGATATGATTGATGTGCTTCCGAAACTTCAGAAAACAGGCTAGCTTGAATTTAATGTCACAAGTAATCAAATCAAAGATGTCACTCCCGTATAAAAGAAAGAAATAAATCTAGCAATTTATCATCAACATTTCTTTTATTGCTTTTTTCTTTTTTTATTTCTCCTTTTATTCAAACAAATAAATCAAGCAATAAGTTCTTATGGTTTCTACCTTTATGCTCTGTTTGGATGTTTAAAAAAGGAGGGGAAGTAGAGTAAAGGAAGGGAGAGTAATTCAATTACCTTGTTTGAAAGTTTTTTTAAGGAAGGATTTCAACTACCTCAACTAGGGGTTTGGAGGGGTTTGAAGGGGTTTCAACTACCTCTAATCCCTCATTTTTAATTTCCCCAAATTGAAGAGATTTGGAGGGAGAGTAGAGTAGATAAATTATTGACCAAATGAATTCCCCAATTTACCATTTCTAAATTAACAAAATTACAAACCGATTATATAAAATAAATTCATGTTATTTCTCTCATCAGTCTCAAATTTCTCTCAACTCTCTCAGCCTTGAAGACTCCACTGCCTCTCTCTCACATGATTTCTTCCACACTTCACGCTGTCTCTCTCTCACACAACTTCTTCACAATCAATCGTTTCTCACGCCTGGGTTTTTCTTTTAGAGGTAAACTCTGTTTTTCTTTTTGTTTCATGGGTTTCTTTTGAGTTGGATCAAATAACTATTTTCTTAAAATTGTGATTTTATTGGGTAATTTCTTATTAATTGTGATTTTATGGGGTAATAACATGTTATTTGTGGGTAGATTTCGAATTTGATTGCTTTTTTTACTTAAATTTTAAAGTTTCAAAGTATTGCTCATAACGTGTTTGATAAAGTGCTTGAGTGAGTCTAGATTGTAAACTTGCATAAATTTGTATATTGTAGCTATATATGGATCTGTATTTCTTGTTTATTTTTATTGGGTAATTTCTTGTTTTTTGTGCATGGTTTTTTTTTTTTTTTTTTTTTTTTTTTTTTTTTTTTAAACTAGAATTTTAAAGTTTCAAAGAGTTACTCACAATGTGTTGGATAAATTTTGGTGTCTACTCTTTTACAATCGTTTCAATTGCTTGATCATTTGTACACTAATAGTGACTTGATTGCTAAACTTCCTTGATCAGGGCCAATGCAAAGCTAGTTTATTCTTGCGAATGGAATTCCAATGCCATTGAGGCACTCCAACACAATCTACAAGCCAATTCGGTGAGTGATCGTTGTATCGTACTTGAAGGAGATAACTAGATTACAGCACCTAAAGTACGTCCATACACTGATTTATTTTGTTAGTTAATAAATTCTAAATAGATCAAGCTGTAGCACTAGCATATCATGATTATATTCCTATTAGGTTATTTTAAGTTAATGAAAATTTTCTTGTCTAGTGATGTAGAGAGGAAATTTTAACTGACAATGTATATTTGAAGGTCATGACTGGTTAATAGATGTTGTCCTGTCAACTTTTCTGTGTAATGTTTGATGAACGATTTTTTTTTTTTTTTTTGATAGGTTGATGAACATTTTTAAATGCTTGATTGAACCTAATTTGGAAGCCGAATTATTATACTTAGATGCTTTTTTTTTTTTTTTTTTTTTTTTTTTTTTTTTTTAAGTCAAAAACTGAATTTAAGATGTAGGCAACCACAACCCACCTAATAGTTGCCTAAGCCAAAGTCCGAGGATATCTTCTGAGGTGTCAGTTGAATGTGTTATCTTTTGACGCTTCAAATGAAATTTAGAAGCACACGGCCAATGGTTGAAACCTTTTATGGCTGGTTCGTAATAGATTGTGAAACCATCATTTGTTGATATAGAATACTAATGCAATGAGCTAGTTTGCAGTGGCTAATATTTTACACTGGTCCAAAAGGAAAATTTTATCATGAAAACATGCATTAATGTACAAGAAGATGGACTGCTCTGATTGATTCCTTTTGATTTTCTGCATGCAGGGTGTTGCTGATCGTGTTTGTCTTGGTCTCATTCCAACAAGTGAGGGTAGCTGGGTCACTGCTGTAAGGGCATTAAAGTAACTGTCAATACTCTGTATATGGTTCATTCAATCACTTGTTTATTTGTTTTGTGGTCCAAAATGTCTTTAGCTTCCAGGAAATGTTTAAGACTGCATTACTTCCAATTTTTTTTATTTACTTTTCTAAATGTTTAAAATTTCGAAGTATCCTTTCATTGCATTGTTTCTTGTTGCTGTTTCGTTTTGTAGTTTGAAACGTCTCAAATGTCCAGGAAATGTTTCAAATTCTGAACAACCTCAGTGTTAAAACTTCCATTCCTGGCTTAGGTTTTGTTTCCAAATATACATTAATTTCCACGAGATTCTTTCTTATCCAAGGCATGTGGACTAGAATTTTAAAGTTTCAAAGAGTTACTCACAATGTGGTCACAATCTAACAGTTCAATAGTTTTTACAATCTCCAGGACACTAGATTTAGCATCTTAGTAGATTGCATTCTTTTATGTCATTGTACTGGTTGTAACTCTTCTTATTTCATTTTTTGGCTAATTGGTTGTAAAGCTAAATTGCCTGTTTGTGTGTTCAATTCTAACTAATTGGAGTTTTTCTGAATGTTGGTTAGCTGTCTTTTGTGCAATTTTGATTATGTCATTCGTTTTCTGGCTTTAATTAATGTCGGCAGCTGAGAAGGGTTAGTATATTAATCACAGTTTCTACTGCAGCAATGATGTTCATTAAGTTATATTATGGTAATACTTTTATTTGTCTTGTAAAGTTGTTGATGCTGGCTATGAAGTTGTGTCTTTTATTTGATTTTAGTTTTAGTCATTACTATAACCATGAAGTGGCATTTCACTAGCAAGCCAAATACTTTCTAAGTTTTCTATTCTTATATAATAGATTACACAAAACACACTGAATTGTAATAGCTTAGTATATTTATGCATATCATGGATTGTAATAGCTTTGCTGTCATGGTGCAGATCTGGATGATAGAATTCTTCATGAGGTGGACGAAGAAATTTTAAACAATCTTGAACCCCATGAACAGCTTGGTGTGCAAAGAGAGAGAAATAATGATGATGATGCCCAAGGAGAGATTTTAAGAAACTCAATAACAACTGATATGTGTAGGAATTATACATCCAACCCAACTTGATGTTATTCTAAATTTAATAATTGTAGACAAATGCTTCTAGTGGATTTAGAACTATGTCTTTGTTTTAATGGGTTGATTCCCCTCTTGCGTTTATTTTTAGATGGACAAGGCATTCTCAATGGGCTCTATGTTTGTCAAATTCCAATATCTCATGTCATGATTCAAAGTGGCATTGGTTCCTAAACGGATAAGTATGGTCATGAAAAAAATGTTTCAGTGTGTGAAATTTTGCATTTTTGAGAAATTATTGTCATTCGTTTTGGTTGAAATTTGTGTGCTATTGCTCAGTATTTAGCAGGGATATTCTCTTGAGAATTTTGATTTGCTTTCTTTTCTGAATAGTAAGCGGGCAAACACTTGAATTTAAATTACATAGTAGGATCTTATTTTTTGCGTTAATTCATAGAGTCACCTTCCCTAACTTTTTTGTTTTTTTGGGTCTCAATTCTTCTCCGAATCCAAAATTAAATTCATGTACTAAGCAAAATAAAAATATATTAAAAATAATAATAATAAATGAAAGAAACACTCAAAATTCAATATTTTGTTGATTTTTTCAGTAAACAAGCAAACCAAACATTTTTTTTCCTTATCTTAATTATTATCAATTAAGGATGGTTTTTTTTTAGTATAATAAAAAAACAGAAAAAATATTTAATCATAGACCAATGTTGATTATTTAATTCACATCAGGAAAATAAAGTATCAAAAAAAAAATATATATATATTGCATGCTATAGTCATAATTATTTAATCTAACAAATTAATCATAGACCAATGTTGCAAGTCCATTTTCAAATAAGGGTAAATTTGTCTATTTAAATCATTTCCTCTCCTTTCCATCCTAATTTTTAAAACATCCAAACAAGAGGAAAGGCTAATTATTCTCTTCCCCCTTGCTAATTTTAAAAACATCCAAACAAGGTGGAGGATAACCATTCCCCTCTACTCTCCTCCCTCTCTAAACTTCCAAACAGGCCATTAATCTAACAAATTAATCATAGACCAATGTTGCAAGTCTATTTTCAAATAGAGGTAAATTTGTTTATTTAAATCATTTCTTTTCTTTTCCATCCTAATTTTTAAAACATCCAAACAAGAAAAATGGCTAATTACTCCCTTCCTCCTTACTAATTTTAAAAACATCCAAACAAGGTGGAGGATAACCAATCCTCTCTACTATCCTCCCCACTACTCTCCTCCCCTCTACTCTCCTCCCTATCTAAACTTCCAAACAGGCCATTAATCTTGTTAAAATTTTGTGATTATATGTGATAATTGAATGATGAGTATAAGTATAAAAGAGAAAGCACACATGAAAGTTTACGTGGTTTGGTATGATGACCTATGCTCATGATGTGAACGTCGTTGACAACTACCTATTTTATTAAGCACTTTAGTTTATAATGAATCCAATATAGAATTTATATACTAGAGAATACTTTACTAAACCTAGATTAACCATAGACTAACTCATTATTAAGTTATTTCTTCTACAAATATAAGGGCTTACAATTGGTTTGGGTTATAATATATCTAACACCCCCAAACTAAAGGTAAAAATCTTGAGTTTGGAATGTCTTGAATGTATAGCTTGGTGTGACATCTATGCAATCCAACTAACATGGCAAGATCTTGTACTACTGACATGGCACTGATGATGAAGCTAGTCATCTGGCTGCCATGCCAAAGCTGCTTTGGTACATAAGATCTTGTGTCAATATCTTGCATAAAATTACAACATTGATATTGTTAAGTTCTAAAAGTTTAGAACAATTAGCAAACTGTGAGCACAAACTTATTTAGATATAGATCTTAGAGTCTATAGGGTATATTAAACAATGCTTAATGTGTTGTAAGTTAGAATAAAAGAACAAGGAAGCTACAGGTTCAAGAAATTCGAAACATGCCAGGCTTGACTGATTGAACTGCGATTCTATAGATTTTAATTTCAGCCCATCAGCCCATTAAGCCCAGTAAATGATTAGGTTTCAGATTTAATTCATATAGTATTTAAATGAAACCCTAAGGCACGTTTTGAAGAGACTTTGAAACTTCTCTTTTGAGATTTTTAAAAGGTTCTGTGCATTCTCCTTTCAAAGTCACTATCAGAATTTCATCTAGGCATTATTATAACTGGTAAATCTGAAGATGCTGCATACCAACCATCAAAGGTGATGGATCTAAACTTTCAAGGGTGGTCTTGGAGTCATAGACATGAGGTCTATGTGGAAAATCCAAAGTGTGAATTGGAGGTTCATGTGAGAGCAAATCCACATCAAAGAAGTCTAAGAGGTTCAGAGCTTAGTTTGGTAACTGTAATTAGATTTACTATGAATTGGTATTTTTGACTATAAATCTCAATTTGATTTAGTGGATTGTTCTCTTAGGATTGTTCCTCCTAGGTTTTCTACCTTGAAACGAGTTGTTTTATTGGTTTTCTTGAGTCATCACATCTTGTGTTATTTAGGTTTCCACTGTGCATGATATTTGTGATGAATGTTTAACCTAGATCTGGATAATTAACCTAAGTATGAACTTGGCTAATAAATTAGGTTAAACAAATTGTGTTTTCTAGGGGTCTAAAACTTTACAGATATGACAAGCCATATGACTAGAGCTGACATGACCACATCTTTTGATGACAATTTGTTTTGTTTTTGTTTTTGTTTTTGTTTTTGTTTTTTTTTTTTTTTTTATAATTTTTTTTAAGTTACCAATTTACCACCAAATATGTTAACTCACATGCCACATTTGTGAACCACATATGCTACATGACATATGCACGTATCCTCCACATATGCATGAATTATGCGGAGCCACCAATGTTTGCAAATAGCTAGTTTTCTGAACAGGTACATCAGCCAAATAGCAAACCCCTGTATGAATGAAACAATTGAGTCATCAAGTCTTGCGAGTTGATGGCGTATCACAGCTGAGATAACACAGTGCCAACAAGTGATGTATGCCGCTGTCGTTTCATGGTGATGAGTTTTAAACCTTGGTGTTGCGGCCACGGATTTGAAACCTTTCTGCTATGGCACTGTTGTTGGCAGATCTGTGGTGGCACCTCAGAGGTGGCCATAATGAGAACAAGATGAAGGTTGTTGACTATGAAAGGAGGTCGAGAGACGGATCGAGATAAAATGCAATTGCACCATGCAATTACCCCATTTCCTTCACATTTTTTTTTAAAAACATTTTTAACATTTCACTTCTTTTTAATATTTTTTTATTTAATGGTTGAAATTGAGAGTAGCTTTTTGCAATTTTCAATCTCAACCATTTATTTCTATTTCATCAGGTATTGCACTTGATCTCAATCCTCCAAAGACGGAGATGAGTTTTGCTTGAGGCAACAGTATCCCTTGGGTAGGGACAGATCTAGGAATGAGAGAAATGGTTATAAAAAAATAAAATAGGTGTTTGGTACATGCACTTAAAAACTAAAAATATGTGTTTGAAAACATGTGTGGAAATACGTGTAGGTGAAAAAATATATAGAAATACGTGTAATGTTGTTAAAAAATTGAAAACATGTGTTTGAGTGGGTGTACCAAACGGGGCAATAACCAAGGTTTTGAAAGCCAAAAGTTTTGTAGCTCAATTGACATTTTTGGTATATCTGATGAAGACGTCTAAGGTTTAAAAACCTCATCTCACATAGATGCAACAATTGATTTATTAAAAAAAAAAAAAACGCTTATTTGATGCTCTTAGATCATAAATATGTTTGATCTCTCTCTCTCATATGTTGAGACTTCGGGTAAGAATATTGAACCATTAATAATTTGTCCCAAGTTGGAAATTATTTATGATTTAAAGGATAGTGGAATTCGTGACTCCAATGAAATCAGCACTTGAATCATGATTTCACCTAAAATCATTACTTGGAGATGTGAGATATGATTTCAGTGCTTCCTTGACTTACAAATAGTAGTAATAATAATAATTATAAAAATAAATCCTTACACCAACCTTAACGATGCAAATTATTGAGTAGATGACACCTCATACTTGCACACTTCACAATTTAATAGATTCTTATGTCGCAGGCCCTTCTCTTGAGAAGATATCTCATGAGATGGTCTCTTAAAATATCTCTTTTGCAATATATATTGCAAGAGATATATTTTATAAGATTGTCTTATAAGATAATTTTCTCATTCCTCTTAAGATTAAAATTTTCTAGAATTAATATGATGTTGAAATATAGTTAATTTTAAACATGTTGCGTTCGAGTCATGTATGCACTGAACTCAAGTGATTAATACCTTCTCAGCTCAAAAAAAAAAAAAAAAAAAAAAAAATCATTTTTTTTAATCTATAATAACACTATTTTTAATTCTTATTTATAACGAAATTCCTTCAAGATTTTGTTAAAGGTATATAAGTTAATTGATACAGTGGTACTTCTGCAATAATTGAAACGGGCCAATATGGACCTTACATTTATATATGGAAAGGAAATGATTGAGAAATGCATTTATCTACTAGGACTTTGTTTTTCAAAGATTAAAAAAAATGATACATTACCACGCGCCAATTAAAAATGGTTTCAACCAAAAAAATCTTTTATATTAATGAATGTGTTTTAAAAGAAAAACTTCATCCTGAATTACTATTTTCAAATTGATTTCTTTGCGCATTAAAAAAAGAGTCCAATAGACCTTTTATAGATAGTGCATGGCTCTTCCTAAGTGATTTGGGTAATATCACATATACCATTGAGACTTTGATGGTTAAATCATAAAAAAATAATATATAAAAAAGTTATTTATACATACATTAAAAAGAGTGCTGCTTTTTTTTTTTTTCTTTTTTTTGTTAGGCATAAAAAACTCTAAAAGATGGGAAGATGCAGTATTGGTAAATTATGAAATAGCTTTTTGGGATATTCTTTTCAATAATTTCTAACGAATGGGTGACCAACAGAAGTTGTAACAATATTTTCACAATGATTGAAATATATATTTTTATAATATTTTCACAATAGTTGAAATAGTCAATGAAAAATGGTAACAAAAACAGAAGTGGTTGATACACGTAGAGAAAGTGTTGTTATTCATTATTTACAGAAGATTTACAGAAAGTACGAAAAAATTTGTGAAAAGAGTTAAGGTCTATAATATTATGAAAACTAATGATTTGCCTCAGAAACCCTGGGGAACTCCAATTAAAGCAGCCCCTCCTCCTAGCCATTAAAGAAGAAATTCGTGTGAATTTGAAGACTCTGGTCTTTGAAGGAGACTCCCTAGTTGTCATCTCATCCATCAACAATCTCTTTCAAGCCAATTGGGTTCTGTAATCATAGACTTCAAGGATTCCCTTTAACCTTTTTCAATTTTGTCATGTTGGTAGAGGATTAAATGCAATGGCCCACACTATAGAAGCCTGGTTACCTGATTTTTGTTACACAACAATCCCATCTCTCCAAATGCCTGTGCCATGCTGCAGAACTTTGCCATTTAGAAGATTGCAGATTGATGCAAAAATCAGTGACAGTACGAGAAAATGCTTTAGCTGACAAGATACTCAATAATCAGTTCGGTTTTGTGGAGTGGAATTGTTGATAGAGAATCTCATTCTATTGGACATACGAGCTATTTGAAACATGATCTTGCTTTTAAGTGACACAAAGATTTTTTGTCTGCTGGAAAGATTTTTCGCCAGAAGAGTGAATGGAATGGAGAATCCAATGATTAATTGTAGATACAGAGAGTTTTCATCCCATCCCTCTATCTTAGTGTTGGTCGGCCCTGTCAAAAATAAACGAGTAAGATGTGAAAAAGTAATTAGTTATCTTGGTGTCCATAGTATTACATAATTACTCTTGATTAGTTATCTTGTTTAGATGTTAAAACAATAATACTAAAATGAATTAATGTAAGTAATTTTATTTGGAATTCTCCTGTGAGAAATAATGAAAATGAATACTTCAGAACTATATATATAAATATATATATATATATTGTTGTAATAATTATTTCCTTATCTTATTTCGGAATTTCGAAAGAGACTTTGTTGCAGGAGCGGTTTGATTTATTTAGGGGGCCTAAGGTGAAAACTGATTATTTTGTTTTATATGCAAAATTACTACTAATTAACATGAACCTCGTAAATTTTATTTTATTTTGTTTTTTGTTTTATAAAAAGTTTATAAACACAAAAAATGTTGTGAATTTTTTTGTGTATTGCTCTTTTTTTCTTTTCATTTTTGAAAAGTGCTACATTTACAACATTTCTCATAACAAATCTTAAGTGTTAAGTTACTTCTTGTTTTCTTTTTGAATCCACCACTAATTTTTTATTTTTTATTTTTGTTATCAATAACAGTCTGTAACAATTTGATGCTTAAAATTTATTGTAAAAGTGTTGTGAAAAAGGTTGTGGATGTAGTAGTGTGTCTCTCTCGCTTTTTTTTGTTTGATAAAAAAGTATTTTATTTATTGTTTAATATTTTGGTTTAATTAATACTGTTACAATGAAAGAAATAACCCTATTAGTTAAAATTTGGGGACAATTTTTTACTTGGGGCCTTAGGCGATAGAAATTGATGCCAGCACTATTTTGTTAGGTAGAGTGAGGCAAATAATAAAAGAAGGGCATTATAGAAAATTTATATAGTATGAAAGAGTATTATGACCATTTCGGTTTAAATTTCATTTGTTCGGGTTTTAGGCCGCACTGTCACAAAATTAATCAATTTTTTAACCAAGTAATTAATTAGATTAATTATGCTTTAGATCTGAATTGAATAACTTCATACAAACATAAATCATATAAGACATCGAAATGATGACTTAGGAAAACTAATGAAACAAACAGTTTCATAGTTAAAAAAACCTGGGGGGCTTTAACCTAAACAATCCTCATGGTAACAAATCTACTAAAATAGAATGAAAGTTTATACAAAGATTCAACCCTAAATCCAATGCTATCTTATGTAATACTTATTGACATGACCACACGTAGTTCCAATGTTCACAAACTCTTCTATTCTGATTTGTTGCACATGAAATCCCACTTCATGGCTCTAAGACCCATTCTTAAAGATTTAGCCAATAACTGTAGTCAACTGGTTACAGCATCTTCACCTAATCACTGGATCTTTTGTATATATGCATATATGCTCCGGTTGATGCTTCAAGAGGGACTTGGAAAATTCTAAATCTATGTATAAAAATACTGCCCTCATGTGTATGTAAAAACTTGCTCTAGGGTTTGTGTTTATATGTACTTGAGTTGCACCAAAACCATAAATCAAACGGCTAAGAAAATAAGTTGTTTGTAAAATATGCACAAATCTTGATTGGTTGAGATGTGCAGTTTGACTGGTCAAGATAAGTGGATTTCGACTTGTCGTGTTGTAGTCGAAATGCAGCCTTCCAGCAGTCTATTTTTTGCATTCTTGAGTCTTCAACTATTTAGACCTTCATTTGTCTTGATCCAAAGATTAATTCAATACCAATCAACTAGATAAACTAGGTTCTAAGTTGTTACTTTTGTTCATGGTTTCCAACCTATAAATATAAACTTTACATCATTAAACTTAATTTTATTCTCTCAAACTCCACCTAATTTTGAGAAAATGAAAATTTGAGTTTTTGACGGAAATGGAGAAATAAATGTTCCCTTCTAACTATTATATTCTATCTTACTCAAAATCCCAAACAAGGAAATAGTATTTCTTATCTCTCCTACTTAAATTTTCAAACAAGGAAATGAAAAAAATTATGTTGAAAGATTCTTTTCATTTCATTCATTTCTATCTCTTTGCGCTCTCTCAAATATTTAAATGGATAGATGAAAGATTCTTTTCATCTCCATTAGTGTAGGCATTTTCTCACCCAAGTTGGAGAATAAAAGTTTCATTTTCAATTTTTTTTTTCTACTACTTTTTGAAATACACTTTCCAACGGATTTTTTTTTTCTCTTTATCTCATTTAAATATTATTTCTTTTTTTTTTCTTAAAGAATTTTTTGCTAATTTTTTTAAATACACCTTTTCATTATTTTCTTTATTTTTTTAAGCCAAAATTTCTTTTGCTAATAAACTGCGACTATCTGTTCATGAGAAAAAAAAAATTTCAAATAGACAATCAAACCAAAATTTTAAGGGTTTATTCTCTAAAATAAAGGGAATTTTGGTTTTGACCAAGCTGTGCGATATATATGCTCACTAATCGATAAACCTTTTACCCCTGCAAGCGTGTTACACACTTACACCCGTAATGGAAGGAGAATTAAAGAGACAAAACACATATCCACAAACTATTTATACCTGCAATCACCGTGAGGCCGTATGACTTGGTGGTAAGAGTTCTCATATTGCTTCATATAATGCTTGGTAGGAGTTAAATTGGTTTGAGTAGTGGCACTTCAATGAATATGTTGGGTTCTAAGACTTTAAGTTTAAATGTATTAGAACTTCATTTTGTAATGTTGGCAAACCATGATCAAAATGTTTAGTCTTATTTTAGACTTGCTCAAAGTATGTTTATGTGTAAAGTTGAAATCGAGTGTACTGCAGGATTTATTGTGTAAATCTGCCTGGCTCGATCAATCGACAATTAGACTCGATTGATCGAAGCTCGTGCAGATTGTTTTTCTGCAGAATTTTCCAACTCAGCCCAAGCTCGTTTGACGTGTAGGGTTTTATGTTTTGCCTTAAGTATAAAAGGAAAAACCCTAGTCACGTTTTTGTTGTTTGTTGTTGTTTATGCTGTGTGTATGAATCTCTTGTGAGATCTAGAGGTGTTTGCCTTTATACATACTTAGGGTGATGTCAAGAGCTTGGTGATCATTTCAGTTGCTGCATAAAGAAGTTAAAGAAAACACAAGTGGGAGTACTTGTGATTGCTGTGAATCCAAGAAAGAAGTAGTCCGTGGATTCGGAGCTGTCACATGGTCGTGGTAGTAAGTTTCCTACTCGAGGTAGCAATAGGATGTTAGTGGTCTAAGTCGCTATTGTGTAAACTTCAATTCTTTCATAGTTGATCTGTTTTACCTTGAGGATAGCTAGGTTAAATCCTCTCTAGGTTTTTTACCAGTTTGGTTTTCCTAGGTCATCATATCTTTGTGTTATTTATTTTCCACTACTTTACATGATATGATATATTTGTGTTAACCTAGATCTGAATAATTTGACTATGTAATCACTTGGCTAATTAACTAGGTTAATCTGGTTGTGTTTTAAGGGGTCTAAAAACGTACAGAATATGTTGTGCCCACATTGATAGCTTATCAAGCTCTGGTAGTACACATGGTATTACCTTTACTGTAATGTGGCGTGGGGTTAATGAGTCGAACTAGAGACTCCTTCTTCATTCAAAGGAATAAATAAATAAATAAATAAATA
>JARYZH020002965.1:0-12877 GCA_030021035.2 Notholithocarpus densiflorus
TTTGTTTGAGAAGATTAGGAAAATTTTATTGCAAACTATAATTGTGTAGTGATTTTAATTTCTTAAAATTAGATAACAAAAAAAACTGAAAATGTTTTTGTAGATTTAGGGTAAAATATTGTTTTATCCTCTAAATTTTGTATTAAGTTCATTTTTTGTTAATTTTGAAAATTTTCCATTCTCAAACTATTGAAAACGTTGCACTTTTTGTCCACAAAGCACAAATCTGTAAATGATACATGTTTTTTCTTTGGATAATATTGCCCACCAATACACATTTAATTTGTTTTTGTTTTTGTTTTTGTTTTTGTTTTTGTTTTTGGCGTTAAAAAAAACAAGAATCATAAGTGCTGCCTTTTTACTGTACTTTAATAAATAAGTTTTCATTGCAACAAGGTGGGGAATATTCCATAAAACTAATTTCGGTTGAGAAGGTCCACAAACCTGTTGGCGCAAAATGTTTTGGACAATATTTAAATATTACCCTCCGATAATTTTATACACATGTAAGAATATTCTTTAAGTGCTTTCTTTGTATATTCACTTATTCAGCCCAAAAACAAAAAAAGTGCTCCATTTGTACAGTACTTTGACAAATAGATTAAAAATAATAATAAATAATGATCATGGAGCAATATAATATATTAAAATTTTATTATATTTATAAAAAAAAGAAAATGACAAGTTTTGATTGCATCGGAGTTTCAAGGAACTAATTAGATTGCTATGGTTGAGCGCACCCACAAACTCATTGCAAATTGTTTTCAATAAGAGAAATGTTGTATTTACAACATTTTTTCAATATTTTCATAACAAATCTTAATTGGCAGGTTGTTACTGATTATTATTAGTAGATTAAAAGGTAATTTAAGTAGTAAATTCAAATTAAAACTAATAGCAATTTACTATTTATGATTTATTATGAAAATGTTCTATATGAACGTAGAACTTCTCTTTTGATAATAGTGCTATGCTATTGTTTTATAGATACATACAAGAATGAAGAATCTAAGTGGTCTAATTTAAAAAAGAGGAAAAGAATCTTTGAAAGGTGCTTTATATTAATAAAAAGAAATAGGTTAACATTTATTTTAGTTTGGGATCGTTGTCATTCTGGCCTATGAAAGTTTGATGTTTTCAACTTTTTCCACAAAACCATTAAAAATAGAAAAAAAGAACTTTTTTTTTTCTCAAATTTTATAAATATTACTTATATAATCTTCTTATTCTTCTTACCTATATGTTTCCAAAATTGCATTTCTATTCGTTTACTAGCTCAAATAGGCCATGTCTTGTCTGTTTTAGGCCTAAGGGATGATCTACTAAGAGCATTAGCATATGGAATTTTTAAAAAATTGTCATTTTACACTCTAAAAAGTTACTTTATCCATTTAAGCATATCATTTTACAACTCACCCAACATCCCAATTCTTATACTTCATATCAAAACCAACACTATTCATTTATTTAATCTTTTTTTCTCTCTTCCTCTCCATCTCTCTCATTCTCTATTCTCATCGTGAAGCAACCCAACAACCATAGCACAAGTACAAACACCACCATCAATCCACCAGCAACCAAAAGAAATATTTCCATAAACCCATTAGTCCACCACCACCACCAATTATTAGCCACCATCACCAAATTGCAAATAACCACACCACCGCAAGACCCACCACCATCAAACACCCACCACCACCAAAACCCACCACTAAACACCTAAAATACAACAAATAACAGATAGAGAGAGGTGAGGATTTGAGCAATAAAGGAGAGAGAGGTGAGGTTTGATGGAAAACCTAGGACCACCATTGCAAATGCTGAACACCATATTTGTTGCCACCAAGCCATCGCCCTCCTCCTCAAAGTCACCACTGGCTACCAGAGAGAGAGCGATAGAGAGAGACTGAAAGAGAGAGAAGAAATCCGTGTGTTGGCTTGGTTGAGAGAGAGAGAGAGAAATCTATTATTTTATTTTACCCACACTGCTACAATAATTTCTATTTTTAAGATGTTATTGTAGTCGAATTTATTTATTTATTATTATTTTTTTTTTTTTTTTACAAATAGCAACCCAGGTAATGTATGTTTTTTGTGGTTTGATGGTATAAAATAGCAAATTGGGAGTTTTACAACTCCCAATACTAATGCTCTAACAAGATAGGTATAAGAATTAAGAAGTGCCTTTAAAAAATAAAAAGAAGAATAAGAAGATGTAAGCTATAGTAACCGTATAAATATACACGATTATTATTCACATGCAAATTTATTTAAATCATATACATAAAAAGAGAAAGAGATGATTTGAAAGAATAATAAAAAATTGATAACAAAATAATATTTATATAAAATATAGTGTAAATATGGTTCTGTTTTAGTTAGTTCCTTTACCTATTGATTTAAGGGCTCTCGTTGAACTTCTTTTAAGGTAAAATCAATAATCTGATGTAGGTATTTTTGAAAAAGTATCATATGAAATAGAAAAGGTAGGTTATATTTTTTAAAATAGGCACGAATTTTTCCATGAGCCAAAGCAAATGATCTTAGGTTGCTCTTCTTTGGTTACTAGTCAAACCAATTCCTTGAGGCTTCTTTTTATTTTGATTTTTTGCTTTTACCCAATTACAGTTGGTTTTGGAGGCAGAGGCCTAAAACGGACAAGACAAGAACTCTTCTTCGTATTTTGGGCTGATTCCATGGTTGCATGATTTGGGCTGAAATCGAAATAGCTCTACTCGAAGTTATAGAAGGCCCATGGAAATTCAAAATTCTTAATCTTGTACTATCAGATGTTGACCCCTTATTTTCTTGGGCTTTTTATTATACTCCGAGACAGTCTACTATCTTAATCCATATAAATTATATAATTTGGCAATTTGGGCTACCTCTTTTTCAATGCCTGAGGCCCCATCCATATCTCCTCATCTATACCATCTTGAGTTTTTGTTGAGGGGTGAGATGGGCTGTCCTCTAGCCTTTTGCACTTTTGCTGCACTTTTTCATTAATATTCACTTATTTACTTTAAAAAAAATAACATTGGTCCACTAAAACAAATAATTTTAATTTTATAAAAAGAACCTTGAGATTTTGCTACCATCAAATCTTTCAATTAGTTGCTAAGATTTTTGTAATTCAATCGTTATCTACAGATTGTTTTTAATAGAAACATTCAAAGTTTAAATTCTCTCATTCTAACTATTGAATTATCCGTCCAAAACAACAACAATAACCAAAAAAAAAAAAAATCTTACTACACTCTCTTAACAATATGCTTTTTTTCTTTAATTCTTCAAAAAAAGACTTTTTCTTTTTGTAAAGCAAATTATACATTGATAATGGGGGAGGAAGTATTTGAACGATGAATGTCTCAATTGAAAACAAAAGGAGATGCCAACCAGTTGAGTTAAAACTTTTAGGAAACTACCTAAAATAACCTTAGATTTCTACTTTGACAAATAAATTAAGAAGATAGCGCATATTCCAATATAGCATAACATGTAATTATATTGTTACTTTATTTTGGTGGCATATCAATAATTGTTTTGCTATTTTTTAAACATAATTTGATAAATATAATAGGGAAGGAAGATTTAAACCCTGAGAAATACTAGGCGGTGTTAATTGAGTTACAAAACTCTTGGTAATACTTTCTTTTCTATTAGACCTAGCATATTAACCGTTTCAAGGTGAACATATGAACATAGACACTTTCTCTACTAAGAATTAAGAGTTTTGTAATTCAGTGGTATTGACTTTGACACACATTACAAACTCAATAAGATATTACAAAGCCATAGAATTTACTAATCTAAAAACCAACACCTAAAATTACTTATAATTCAGTATCATGTGACCTCCCATGACATGTTATATACCCTCAAAACAAGTTAATGATGATTATGATAGTGAATGATCAAAGAAAACATGCTATCATATAAAACAAAAAAAGTTAGTTGTCTTTCCAAATAGAGGGAAAAAAAAAAAAAAAAGAAGAAGGAAAATCTGACAAAATAGATGTTTCTATTTTTTGGTAGAAAAACAAAATATATGTTATAAGAAGGAAAATATAGAAGATAGTCAATGAATTCTAGTTCACATAAAACATAACCTGAGATCATAATGTTAGGTTCTGAAGATTTAGGAATAAATATTTAGAATCATATTTTATTTGTGTTGGCAAACCGAGGATAAAACATGTTTAGTGACTTTAGTGTATGTGTTAGGGAACGCTTAAAAGTATAGGTTTTAAGCTTCAAGTTCAGCTAACTACAGAAAGAGGGAGTCAATTTCAATCAAACTCGACCGATCGAGAAATTAGACTCGACTGATCGAGAATCGCAGAAATCAGATTCTGCAGAAGTTTTAAACAAGGCCCAAGCCCGCGAAAACGTTTAAAATTTCATTCTAACTTGTCCACATATAAAATGGGAAACCCTAGCTACGTTTTGATACTTTTGGAAGACTTGTGTGTTACTCTTTGTGAGATTTGAGAAGTTTTGTACCTTCTAACTACATAAGAATCTACTGTAGCAAAATCTACAATCAAGCGGTGGTAGAACCTAGTTGCTGCAACAAGATCATTACTTCTAGTGATTTGAAACCTTTGAGTGGGATCTCAAAGTCACAAGCAAGGGTGCTTGTGTTGCTGTAAATCCAAGAAGAGAAGGAGTCCATGGATTCGGAGCTTGCACGTAGTCGTGTTAGTAAGTTACTACATGAGGTAGCAATAGATTTAGGGTTAAATCTTTTATAAAAACTTCGATTATTTTATAGTGGATTTACTTTACCTTGAGAATAGCTAGGTCAAATCCTCCCCAGATTTTTACCTTGAAACGGTTCGTTTTATTGGTTTTCCTAAGTCATTATATCGTGGTGTTATTTACTTTTCTGCTTTTATGCATGATATGATATATGCTTGTTTAACCTAGACCTTAATAATAAACATAATAATCAATTTGGTTAATTAATTAGATTAAACAATCTGGTTTAAGGGTCCTAAATGAACAAACACATAAGTTTGAAGAAGCTTCTTCATTAAACATATAACTGGGTTTCATAAACTATTCATGAGAATCATAACTTTCATATTGTAAAATGCCTGTGCATATCTCATAGCTCATAACTGTACATAAACTCCGAAACTTATGAATTAGAAACCATGTTGGGATTATGTAAAATATATATATCATCACACTAAAAAATACTCATGCATGTTACCCATTATTTATTTTCGATTGCCTGTGATAGCAAGATGGACCAGCAATGCAACTTCAATTTCCACTAATATAAAGGTTCTGTCATGGGGAAACCTAAGTAGAAGTCAGTGATGCCAAATAGTAATACTTTATAATTTGAAAGGACAGTCACTTATCAATGTCCTTGCCTAACATTTACTCCACATGGGAGAGAGTTGGAATAAGGGCCCTTCATTCCATCGAAGGGCTATGGGCTATTGTTTCTTTATTTTTTTTATTTTATCAAGCTGCTGGATTAGAATAATTTATAGTAGTGTCCAGCTATGATCAGGCCGCCCTAGTGAATATTCTTACCATCAGATATCTTCATTTTGTACACATACATGGATTCCTGCATGCGATATCGTTATTCTTCTCACACTCTTACTCATCACATGCCACACACACACACACACAGCTTTGTGTGTGTGTTGAAATGTTGGATATACTGGACTCAACTCTACCTGACCAAAACTATTGAGGACAGTTAAATATTAGCATTGATACACCATATTGAATATGCTAGTATGGATGCAGAAGCGAAATTGTAAAGTAATAAAGTATAGAATACAATAACACATGAGGGTTGTAGACGACTAAATTTCTCAGTTCGAAATAAATCAAACAAGTAAAATAGTTTCACAAATGCGAATTTGTATTGATGATTGTGTGGTATAATTCTCTGAAATTACAAAAGAGTGATCCTCTGATTCGATCTCCTTAAAAGACTTGTTGATTGGATTTGTAGTAATGTGATTTTGACTTGAACACAAAATATCCTTCAATTTGGCTGAGGAATGGATCGAAGACCTTTGAAATGGAATTACAATGAATCTCTGGCTATGAGCTTGTTTAGAAATCCTTTGTTCTTCACGTTCTTCGTGTTCTTCGTATGTTCTTCGTCTTCGAAGGTTTGTGGTGGAAGTTCTTCGAGGCTTTAGAAGCTTGGATCCGTAGAGCTTCACTGATTTGTGATTTGTTGATGTTTTCAGACGCTTTTGGCTTGATTCCCACAAACTTTTGGATCTAGGCAGATAGTTTGGATGATTCTGCTTTGAATGTTCTTCGTATTTGAAGGTTTGTGGTGGAAGTTCTTCGGGGCTTTGGAGGCTTGAATCCGTTGAGCTTCACCAATTTATGGTTGCTGGAGTTTCTGGAGGCTTTTGAGCTTGATTCCAGTGAACTTTAGGATCTAGGCAGATAGTTTGGATGATTCTGCTTCGAGTGTTCTTCGATTTTGAGGTTGAAATTCTTGAAGTTCTTGAAGGCTTTGAGGCTTGATTCCTGCAGAGCTTCTATACTTCTGATTCTTCTGAATCTTCTCTAATGCTGCTTGTGCTTCAGATGGCTTGGTGTGTGTCTCCTCCAAATGTCTTAGGAAGGCTTCTATTTATAGGAGTTTGGGGGTGGGTGAGCGACACGTGGCGGAGTCTGATTGGTGACACATGTCACAGCCTGATTGGTCTGCCTATGTCATCGCTTATATGCGTTGGACTGCTTGTGTCATCGCTTACACGCGCTGGACTGCTTGTGTCATCGCTTACACGTGCGAGACTGCTTGTGTCATCGCTTACATGCGCTGATGCGTGATTGTTTTTTTGCATGACACTTGGCAAATTTTCATTGGCTTCTGAGTAGTGATAGTAAAACCTAGCAGCAATATGTGGCATTTTGTAATTGGCTGTATTTTGTGGACTTGGTAGTGTGATGTGTCAGCTTGTGATAGGTCGGGAATTTTCCCTCTCTACAAGGGTTACGTGATTCAACCTAACGGCCAACATCCTCCGAGGAAACCCTAAAAGGCTACATCAATAATATATTAGAGTATAGTATAAATCTTGTATTACAATGAACTATAACTTGTGTATATATAGTAGACTAAACCCTAGACTAATAGACTTCTAGTACAAGTAGGAGACTTGGCTTGCACACAAAGTAGAATTAGGCTTGGGTCTATACTAATGGGCTAATATATCTTTAACACCCCCTCTCAAATTCAAGATGGAAGCTTGATGAAACCTTGAGATTTGATAAGGTTAAGAAGATTCCTTGAATGAAGTTTGGCTATGTGACAGTGGTTTGAGGAATGCAATGGTTTTGTAGTGTTGATGCGACTTCTAACGGTGGCATGACTATACCGGAGAGTTTTGATGCCGGCAGTGAGAAACTAAAGAAGATGAGCGTAACGAAAAAACACCAAAGAAGACAAAGATTGCTCTTAAATACACTGTAAGGACAGAAAACCATGGCCATAGAAAGGGACTCTAATACCAAGTCAAATATTAGTATTGATATACCATGTTGAATATGCTAGTATGTATGCGGAAGCGAAAGTATAAAGTATAGAACACAATAACACATGAGGGTTATATGGTTCAGCATAACGGCTAACATCCACGGAGGAAACCCTAAAATGCTACATCAATAATATATTATAGTGTAGTATAAATCCTGTGTTACAATGAACCATAACATGTGTATATATAGTAAACTAAACTTTACACTAATAGACTTCTAGTACAAGTAGGAGACTTGTCTTGCACACAAAATATAATTAGGCTTGGACTTATACTAATGGGCTAATATATCTCTAACAAAGACAATGAATAGAAACAATGAAAGTTATAAACTAACAAAACAATTTGTTTTGTAGGCCTAAGTTTGTTAAACAGATTACTTTTTTTCGTTGTATGTATAAAAAATGAAAAGTTGGATCAAATTTCTTGCATAATATTAGTGTTAGGACATATGTGATTTGATGTTAGAGACATATGTCAGCATTTTATGTTATTGGCTAATCCTTTGACAAAACGCACTTTACTTGTAATTGGGTAGATCTAGGATGTGTTTAATACTTCAAAGAACAAGAGTTCAAGTCTAATATTGAAGCCATGCAAATCTGTCCAATAAACAAGTGAAGAAGTGCTGATTCATTAAAACTCGACAGCTGCTCGACAGATAGCTATCTATCGAGGTTTAATGAGGCTCGACAGATACTATCTATCAAGGTATTTATCGAGAATTACGAAAATCAGTTTTTCAGATATGATTTTCGGCCCATGCTTATGTATTTGTGTGGGGTTTCTTTTCTCACAACCCTAGACATATATAAAGTTTATTTTAGAGGCCGTCACATAAGAGAATACAAGAAGAACACATGAAAAAGGTGACCGATGCCTTATTCTTTCTGAAAAAAGCTACTGCGTCTTTTGCGCCTTAGAGTTTTGTAACCAAGTGCTTCTTAATCTTTATTGTTGATGAAGTGAAGAACTTTGCAACCAACATCTTCTTCAAGTTTGTGTGTTAGTCACGTACTGGGAGCCATGCATCATTGGTTAGTCACGTATTAGGATCCGTGCATCAAAAGGGTGGCATTCATATATTGAAGAGTTCAGAAGTTCTGAAGCGGTGGAAGGTTTCTACTGTAAGTTTATCTACGGGAATTGTAGAGTCTAGAGACAAAGGTTTTGTACTAGATCTGAAACTTCTCTTTACTATACTGGATTGCTTTTCGGGAAGGTTTCCCCCCAGGTTTTTTACTGTGAAACTAGTTTATTTTATTGGTTTTTCTAGGTCATCATATCTTGTCTTATTTATTTTTCCGTTGCATTATTTTGACATAATATTGATGTTTGTTTGTTTTAACAAGTTTTATTCATAATAAATCTAATTAATAACTTGGGTTTAAAACTTGTTAATTTTATCAACCGGGGTCTAATTTTCCCAACAATTAGGAAGGAGTTAGCTCGGAATATTAAAAGATTACCTTGTCTTTTGTTCATCACAAGTTCAGAAGACCTCAAATGAATGAAAGAAAGAAAGAAAGAAAAGTGTTAAATACTTCATTTTGTTGTAAACCCTATTTTTAATTGTCGGTCTGTATTTTGATAAAGATATTTCAATTTCTTCAATGAATGTTCTTAAAATTGTGGAAGAATGATGAATCAAATGTGACCCCATAGCTACATAAGGTGACATGTATTATCATTAGGGGTTGTTTAATATATCTTATCAATTTACTTTGTCAAACCATGAGCTATATCATTCACCTCAAAACCAATCGGTAATGAGGAAAACACACTCAAATTTTTTATAGCCTTTGGCAACACGTCTCGCAAGCCTGTTTTTAGAGTGGTTGTAGGGAGTAGAATTGTAGTCCCCCCCCAACAATCCCTCCCTCACAATGACACTCTCGTGACTTGAACTCATGACCTTGACTCTAATACCATTTGTCGGATCATGAGCTATATCATTCCATCTCAAAACTAATTGGTGATGAGGAAGACACACTCAAATCTTTTATGGTCTTCAACATCACGCTTCGCGAGTCCTGTTTTTAGAGTGATTATAGGGAGTCAAATTGTGATTCCCAACATACTTTATTATTATAATTTAAGTATATTTGCTTTGTACGATAATGTCGTAGTTTGATGCATGCATCAAATTAGCAAGTTAGAACTCATAATTTTTGTTATAATCATATTTTATTAATATGAATAACTAAATTATTTTATTTTATAAATTTTTAATTGCGGACAGAGCAGAACTAATAATCAACTGTTCCTTAAATGAATTTTAACCATACTGTAAAGTCCTAGGTGACGGAAGAATGAGATAAAGTTCTTGAAATGCATCACAATAAGTTAGACAAAGAAACACCGTTTAGACTTTAGAGCTTCAAATTTCAATTATTATAAGTAGGACTAACAGAAGGAACGCTGTGCATGCAAGCCTTTGATATAACTAAGCCAAAGTGATACTGATTAATATAAAAGCATACACAACGAGTTCTTGTACAATTCAACTTAGTCAAAGAAACTGTTTGTTTGTATAATAAAAACAAACTATTGTGTAAATGAGCAAAAACGACACCAATACAAATCCCACGGAGAATGATCCTGAGAACACATTTCGAAGGGATAATTCGAGGAAAAAAACTTACGTTGAAGCTACCGTGGATGCAATTATGCATGAAACACTCTACGAGGAGGATGAACAAGAATACGATGATGGAGATAATGATACGGTGGAGACTGAGACAAGGGGTAACAACGTAGACCAACCTGAGGTTGAGGAACAGTTCAATGAGGAAACATGGGAAATCAACATCTTGACGGAGTTGAAGCGGAAAATGGCTGTTGAGTTAGCGGAAGCTCTGACACTAAATTATTGAACAAATGACTGAACAACGAGCTTTTATTAAAACTTGACTCTTTGAATTACAACACTTTACAAGCACTAATGCTTTTACAAGACACACACTAGTCTCACTAGTCTCACACTAGTCCCACTCTTCTCACTCTAGTCTCACTAATCTCACACTAGTCTTTCACTAGTCTCTCACTAGTCTCACACTAGTCTTACTCGTCTCACTCTTCTCACTCTAGTCTCTCTCACTTCTTCACATACCACCACATCTATTTATACTAGGTGTATGTTGGTTAGGAAACCAACTTGAAGCTTCTAGCATCTTCCTTTTTATTGGCATTAGATGAATGCCATTCTCCAACCTTCTAGACCATTCTATAAACATGTAGTTGAGTTTCACTTCTACATAGAAGTCTCTAGAAAACTAAAGAGAGACAACTCATAGAGAAACCCGAAATGCAAGAGAAGGTTCTAGAGAATGTGTGAGATGTTCTAGGAGTTTTTAGAAGTTTCTAGAGAATTCCGGAGAGAAGCAAATTGAGTGGAACTCTAGAAATTTTTAGAAGTTTCTAGAGACAACAGAGTTAGTGTTGATTTCTAACACTCCCCCTCAACACTAACTCTCTCTCAATTTTGCCATTGTCGTCATACCATTCCCTCGGCGCTTGTTTCAACCCGTAAAGTGTTCTTCGTAGCTTGCAGACATTGTCTGGCTGGGCTTTGCTCTCAAATCCCTTTGGCTGCTCCATGTAAATTTCCCGATCCAATTCTCCATGCAGGAAAGCATTCTTTACATCCATCTGCCATAGCTTCCAAGATTTACTTGCTGCAAGTGCTATCAGGACACGTACGGTGGTGATCTTTGCCACTGGGCTAAATGTTTCATCATAGTCTAGCCCATATTGTTGAGAGAATCCTCGAGCTACCAAGCGAGCCTTGTATCTTTCTACCGATCCATTTGCGCGGGTCTTGACTTTATACACCCATTTAGAAGAAATGGGTTTCACATCCTTGGGCCTTGGCACATGATCCCAGGTTTGATTTTGCTTTAAAGCTTGAATTTCTTCTTCCATTGCTTTTCTCCATTCTTCTCTTTGAGATGCTTCTTCATATGTTGATGGCTCTTGTATGTTTCCATCTTCTGTGACGGTTGCATTTGCATACTCGGGATTGGGTTTCTGTTCTGGCTCACCTTTATCCTCAAAAGATTGTAACTCATCAGTTACCGTGAACTGATCTTTCCTTGACTGCTCCCCCATGCTCTCAGCCATTTTCTCTTCAATTTCCTTTGAGACTATTAGAATTGCTTCCTCTTCTATGGCTTCTTCAACTGGCTCTATCACAGCCAGACACAATTCAACATCCCATTCTTCTTCGCTATCATCTTCTAGGTTGCTGAACGTCGCTGTATTTCCTTGAGCTGTTCTCCACTTGAATCGACAGTCTCGTGCAAAGTGGCCTGTTTTTCCACACTTGAAACACTTGATATTACGTCTTTTAGGACTAGTGGATCGTCGTTCATTATTGTTGTGACTTCCTCGAGCTCCTCCATCTTCAGGGCTCTCTTTATCTTCTCTATCTTCATTATTTCTATTCTTAGAACCTGCATTAACTCTTCTCTTGGGTCGGTCTTTATATTGACCGCTAAAGAGTGCCTCTTCTTCACTCTTTAGTGAGACCCCAACCATTTGTTTGACCAATGCTTCTTGGTCAGCTAGCAAATTTTCCAATTCTACTAATGATGGTTGGACAGGCCAACCTTGAATTGCAGCTACAAAACTTCTATATTCAGGTCTCAACCCATGAATTATTATCCTTCTCATTCTTGAATCAGAAATATTTGATGCAGGATCTAATTCAGAGATTTCGCGACAGAGAGACTTTACCTTGGTGAAGTATTGCACGATCGTCATATCTTGTTGTGCCACTGACATTAGCTCGTTCTCAAGCAATTGTAGCCTTACATCATTCTTCTTTGAAAATAGTGTTGAAAAGGTGTCCCACGCAGCCTTTGGTGTGTTTACATGCCTGATGTGCTCCAGCATCTCTTTCTCGATGCTTGTCTTGATTGCAAACAAAGCCTTCTCGGCTTTAATCTTCCACTTTCGCAAAGCTTCGGCATTCTCAGGATGTGTGGTTTCGCCACCAGCCACGATCTCCCACAGATCTTGCCCCTGCAAGTACGACTCCATACAAGTCGACCATGTGTTGTAATTCTGGTTATTGAGCCTTCTAATGCTACCGACAGCTTGGAGGTTCGCCATCACCACTTGGTGAAATCTCTTGCTCTACCAAATAAGCTTGGTCCCAGACCACGAGCTTCACAGTCCCAGACTGTACACAAGTAGAATGAACACCTCCAAAAATACTGTCTTAGACACCACAAACATGGTCCCTGACCGCCTCGCTCTGATACCAGATTGTTGAGTTAGCGGAAACTCTGACACTAGATTATTGAACAAATGACTGAACAACGAGCTTTTATTAAAACTTG
>JARYZH020002966.1:0-12876 GCA_030021035.2 Notholithocarpus densiflorus
AATATCGTCAACATTTTCAACCCAAGAAAAAGGTTGCCCACATTCATAGTTTTTTTTTTTTTTTTGGGTAAGACATAACTTTTTTCCTATTTTTTGGGCTAAGTGTAAGACATGACATAGATACTGTTCTTTTTAGCTATGAGAATAAACTATGATAAATTATTGTTTTACTAATTTTGATAAGATTTCATCCTTTTTATTTTTAGTGTATAAAACTTTATAACAGTTTAAATTGTTTAGTTTTTTAGGATTATTATGTAAGACATAATTAAGTGAAAAATACTAATTGAAATGATTTTTTTCCTACATAATTAGCTATTCTAATTTTGCTCATATATATATATATATATATCTTTATTCCCCATTCAAGTGGATAAATTAAAATTCTCTCTTTTTTTAAAAAAGAAAAAAGAAGAAGAAGTAGATAAGTTGTAAAACCACAATAATTGAGTCAAACCATCATCACGCCACGCCTTAAAAGTTTGAATGCAAAACCATTGAACATGGTGGTGGTTAAGAAATCATTTTTCTTATAACAATTTTTTTTTTTGGGAGTAGAGAAAATTGATGACAAACAGATTGAATAATTCAATAGTTATAATTGGAAAAAGGCATTCAAATCAAATCCCAATTTTTCTAATAAAGAAAAATAAGTTATAAGCTGCAAAGTTCTTACCTAACAATATATATATATAGACAAAACTTAGATACAGTATCTTAGATGCTGTTTCTTAAGTTCTTCTCTTAGAATTCAGCCATGTGACTACGTAGCACCTAAATATTGTACCTAAGTCTTACCCCATATAAATATATATATATATATATTAAAATTGCATAATAGTATAATAAAAAACTTCATAAGACTTTTTCTCAAAAATTATGAAATCTGTAAAGAAATGATAGTTGGCTATAGCATACAACATTCTCATTAGGTAATGTAAAACCCATCAAAATGCAATATACATGATACTATTCACAACAAATTCACAAAAACAGCCCACATTCGGTGAGGCATTTTGCATAAATTTTTACAATTTGCTGACGTACACAATCACGGTAGCCTTGTGTAAATGTTTTTTATTCATTTTTATTTTGAATCTCATCTCTTCTCTCTCCCATTGTAGTATTAATAAAGAACGAGATATATAGTTTGTTATAAAAGTGATTATATATAATAAATAAAATGGCATTTTAGTGAGGTAAAATGGCACTAAATTCACTTTTTTAGCATCATCATCTCATTATGAGTGTTGTTAAATCAACATTGATTATCTAATAAAACCACTATTTTATAAAAAAAAATTCACAGAAAGTCGGAAACTATATATTCGAAAAAACAAAAAAAAAACAAAAAACAAAAAACAGACAAATAAAACTAAAAGGGTAAAACTTAAGCGCAGTACATTAAGTCCTAAAATTAAATTTAAACAAATAGCTACATTGACTTTAATTTTCATTAGAAATGATAAAATTTGTGTTCTTCATTGGTCATGAAACTTATACCTAAGATTTACTCGAACCAATTAAATTCAATGCAACTATGAATTAAAATTTAATGGTGTGACAAGACTTCTAGATACCACATTTATTTTCATACTAAGAGCCACTCTAATATATATTTGAAATGCTTTGAAATACTTACATAATGTGTAAAAAAACATAAAGCACTTTAGTACTTGGGAGAGATACCAACTCGTTGGGCGGTAAGAGCCACTCTGAAGCAATTTGGCAAAAGAAACACTCATTATGTATTTTAACCACATGACTTATTATTATTAAATAATTTAAACAAATCACATAACCATAAAATTAGCCACGTGATTAAAGCCATATCTAAAGAATCATTTTATAGCCACCTAATATATTAGAGATTTAGAGGGACTATCTTTCAAATAAGATAACAGGAAAGTTCTGTCCCCCACCAGAATGAACCTATCCTCTTTAAATATGAAAGGGGTTATGTACATTGCATTTGGATGATGGTGGCAAAACTGTTGTCCTTTACCACAGTCCAGATGTGACATTTACTCCAAAAAAAAAAAAAAAAAAAAAAAAAAAATCCTTTTTGCCTCGAACCAAAATGCTTCCTTATATTCAAAGGCTTTGCATACTGAATTGGAACATTACTAGATACACACTGTCGCTCTTTACCAGCTGATCAAGACTACTGGTATTAAGTGTGACTTTGTTTAGCTATGCGTTTACGTTGAAGCTGGCGTTTGTGTTTTTTGGCTGGTCTCATGGCATTGTTCATGAACAAGCCAGAGCACAAAAACGCGTGAACAATAGCAAGGGAACAGTATTTTAACTTTTAAAAAATATTTTGTTACAGTATTTTCAGTAATAAGTTTTCAGTTTTCAGCAAATAAGCAAAGATTATTTTTGCTACTATTTATGAGTCTCACTGCACTTTTTGGTATTATTTATAAGTCTCACTGTACTATTTCAACCAACTTTTATCTTTTTTTACAATACTTTCAGCAAAAAATTTTAAATTTTAGCAAAATAAACGAATCCCAAAAGAACCCTAAGTATATTCATATGACCTAATGCATCATGAGGTTGTAAAGTGCAAAAAGCCAGGCGGCAAGAATGCAGTTTAAGAATCAAACAGATGTAACAAAATTATAGTAGTATGGAGCTAACAAAATATAACACTCTTAGCAAGAAAAGGTCATCAGTAAAAACATAAACAAGTTTCACTAAAACTCGCTTTTCAGAGAATCTAGAGATAAAACAGGACACTTTAGTGTGTTTTAACCTTTTAGGTCTTCACCACTTGTTCTAGCACATAAAGAAACCATTTCAAGATGTCAAAAGCTGGTGTAATTTTAATTTTTAACCAGCACATACAAAAACTCTTCTTTCGGCAGTGACTTTATTTCAAGAAATGTCTGTTTGAGTTCATATGCACAGGTTGTCCATGTCAACCCTTCAAATTCTAGTCAAATTATCATATGGTCATGCAATTCAACATTAGAAGCAAGGGGAAGAAGACGACACCTCACCCTAAAGAATCATTCATGAAAAGCACACATCAGCTGACAAACAAAACTGACCAAAGAATGCATCAATGTATGATCATCAAAGAACAGTATAACGCTTAGATGAGCCCAAAGCAAAGAATGTAACAAATACAATGTTGTAGGCTTAAGTCAAGATAACAGGTTTTAGAATTAAAAAAAAAAAATAATAATAATAATTTGAGGCCCCAATTAAATAACATATAATAAAATTACTATAAAGTTCATCATAATAGCAAAAATAATAATATACTTCATAAAAAGTTAGTATTTGTCACTTTAACATTTATCCATTCTATGAAGTTCAATGTAAACTGTTACAAAACAACTCAGTTATGTGTTAAAGAGACCTTTTTTTTTTTTTTTTTTTTTTCTTTCTTTCTATTAAGTAATAACGAATTTCGTTAAAGAATGTGCAAGAAGGGGCACAACCTAGTAAATGGGACGGATACAAGGGTAGACCCCTACTAAATTCAAAAGATCTAAAAATTCTAAGTTGTGGAAGCAGCCTGCATCCATTCTCAAGACCTTAAAAACAAGGACTTAAATAATTAATATATCTATAGACATCACTTTTACCTCAAAAAGTGTGTGCATTCTTCTCTCTCTCCAAACGCACTAAATCAAACAAAGAGTGATTGCCTTGCATACTTCGCTGTCATGTTTGCCAAATTGTCCCTTCCAATATGCCAAAAAGTTGACCACCATCTTCCGTATTACCCATTTAACCCCAAATTAGCATTACACCAAGCTCCACATATCACGAGGAATATCACACTGAAGTAGTAAATGATCCACATACCCCGTCTATTTTTAACTTCTTTAAATTAAAAGATGAGGAGCTTATAAGATTATCTGACTGCACTAATATCATACAGTATAATGAAGTTTTAGTCCAATGTACAGAGCTTCTATCCTTTTTCCAATTCAGACCTCACTTGAGCTCCTTCAGATACACCAAGAGCTACAACAATAAATAATGATAGTATTCCCTGTCCAGTTTCCACCCAGGAAGATTACTTCTTTCTTTTAACTCTTCTACTTTTGGGAAAGCATTCTTCAGGCTCTAAAAGAACTTCAGTGTGCATTTGTGACCAAAGCACTTCGAAATGATTGTGGAAACTCTCCTGAAACCAGTCCAGAATTTCTGAATGCAATTCCATAGGATTCTCTAGCCAAGCCTCTCTTAACATAGCACAGCTATCAATTAATTTGGTCTTTAACTTGTTTAAAAGATTTCCTACCCTTTTTTGACCTGATGCCTCTGGCCTCAAAATGCAACTAGGAGGGGCTGCCATAAACTTACGAACAGATCTTATGCATGGTAATACTTTGCCTTCAAGCAATGCATAAGCAAACACTGCAACTCGTTGCACATTATCTGTGATCGGCAAACTATGCAAGGGGAATTCCCATAAATGAGGCCCAAAAGTAGGAATGACGTAACAGAATACTTTGTCAGTATGAGGTTCATAATAAGGCTTGGGATCTGTAAGGGCCTGGGAGAAGGTGCACAAAGACCGAGCATGTTTAACAAGCCACTCTGATTTTACACTAGTCACACCGTGCATGTATGGTCGTTTTGTCTGTATCAATTCACTGTAAACCAAGAACTCAGGGGCCGAACTAGAAACAGATGACCAATGATGCAGGAAGACAGTTTCTTTTACCATACAAGATTGATACCGAACAGCATGTGCCTTTTGGTCCCCTTCAGACGGTCTTGAAACTCCTCGAATGCGTTTGGCAACCCTATCTGCCCATCCAGCACAGATAGCTTGGCCTAAGAGCTCTTCCTCATTCAGTAAGAGAGGGGGTTTATTGAAGGAAACCCTCCAAGCATGCTCTACATCCTCTGGAGTTCCATGAATCCAGATGAAATCCTGCTCGGTGCCACAAAGGCCTTTTTCAAAGACCAGTTGAAGTAGCTGCCTTCGCAGATTGGACATTTCCTCCATGCTTTTCAGGTGTAATGCATTGTCATTGCAGAATTCCACTGGGCTTCCAGAAAGCTCAAAACACTGCAAAGCACGTGCTATGGTCAGAGCATCACTGCTAGGGTTGGAAAATTTTGCATGCGACACTTTTGCAATTTCTTTCAGTTTCTTTCTCCTCAATTTTTCTTGCTTGTCAATGACTTTCTCACTATCTAGGGTACCGGATTTCTCATCCTGCTCTATGTCATCTTTATTAATGTGTCTTCCTTCAAGCTCCATGACAAATGGATTTGACAAACTCAAAGCTGCAGCTGCTGCAACTGCATATCCTAGAACCAGATTTGCACGGGCATAACTTTTCACCATCCTCATAGTTTGAATAACAGTAAGGAGCATCCTGGAGTGGCGTGGACTCATGGGAAAACGAGCCATGGCCTTCCCTAAGGGTGTCAATTTTCCATTTTTATCAAGTGCTTCAAGAGCCTTCAAGCAATGCTCTGCTTCAACCAATGCTTTGGTATTGGGAGGAGTTGGAAACGGAAAGTTTTGAACCTGGCATAAAAGAAAGAGATAAACATATCAAAATAAGCAAATTTTCAAATTTAAAAGAGCAAAATATAAGGTAGATCAGGTAGTTGATAATTTCCAAACCACCTGAAGTTCCACAAATCATATCTTCATTTGGTGAAAATATCAACTAAGAAGGCTTAGATATGATCAAAACAACTGGTGGCTACTGCCAATGGACAAAACAGCAGCAGTCCAAAACCACAAATAAAATGTTGGGCAAGAGAAAAGTCAACAACTCAACAAATTTCCAAGACCCAGTTCTAACCAGATAATACAAATCAGTCATGTCATTAATGATTTTCTAACAGTTGAGGAAAAGCATAGGAAGAATAAAAACCCCACCCCAAATATGTTTAAGCAAATAATCAGGTTGACATTTGACACTGGGGATTCCACCAGTAAGTCTACTTTTGCCCAGCAAAATCAAAACTCAACACATGTTATCTGACCAAATGTGTACTATATAGAAAGTCACGCCATCCAAGATTTCAGGAAAAAGAAAAAAAAGAGAAGGTAGATCAAGAACCAACAAACGCATACCTTATCAATACCCATGGATTTCATAAGAAGGACGACACCGTCAACAGGCATTTTAGATATTTGAGCAAGAGAAAAGTCAGGAAGTGTATTGGTAAAAACTGCAGAAGAGTAGAGACGGTAACAGTGGCCAGGCCCAGTTCTTCCAGCTCTTCCTGCACGTTGAGCAGCAGATGCCTTGCTTATCCACTGTATATCATATGTTTCCATGCCATTGGCGGTATTGTAGATCTTCACTTTTTCTCTTCCAGTATCAACCACATATTTTACACCTGGGATGGTTATAGAGGTTTCAGCCACATTTGTGGCAACAACAACAAGCCTCTCTCCTTCCTTGACATCTTTAAAAACACGAAGCTGGTCTGCAGCAGACAGCTTGGCATAAAGAGGCAGAACACTCAATGCACCAGCACAGAAACCATTGTCTCCTCCCTTTTTCTTCCCTGTGCTAGTGGATTGGTCTAAGCATCCTTCTGGACTAACAGGAAGAGCCTGTTTGCCATCAGAAACAGAGTTTATTGCAGTTTTTCCAGCCAAAGATTCAAAAGAAGCCTTTAGCGAAGCAAGGCTCGCATCCTCCCCTAAAATGTCTACAAGACTATGATCACCCTCTTGAATTGTCTGATGTGATGCTTCCCCATCATCAACATCAAATTCCAGTTCACTCTCAGTTTCCGAATCATATGAATCATCAAAATGATCCTCATCTATATCACACTCATCTTCCTCATAAGAGCTAAACCTGTCAGAATACTGGTGAACTGAATTTCCATCAACTTCAAATGCTTCACTAATATCCTTCATATTTATGTCCTCAACAAAATTTATGTCAGAGACTGCAGTGCCATCATTTTCTGCACCCCCCCTCAAATTTTTCATACTCAGCTTCTTTGAAGCTTTACGTAGCTCCTGACACAAGTGATTGACTTCCCGCTGGCCAGTAACGAATACAAGTATGCCCCCCTGTGGCAACCTCTTGTGAATTGCCAAGACCTTTTTATATGCTTGGCCAATATAATCCACAATCTCTGTTCTCTTTGAAAAGTGTATAGTTACTGGAAACTGTCTAGTGGGAACTTCTATAACAGGTGGAGGATCATGAAATATTCTTCTCCCAGAAATAAAGTCTTCCACTCGCAAGGTGGCACTCATCAGCACAAGTTTTAATGGATAAATCATATTTTCCGGACTTACGTTTTGCCCTGAATGGACAATCTGTTGCTGCTTCTCATATTCATGCTGTCATCAAGCACAGGATTTTATAACAAGGAGATAAGATAGAAGAGCAAAGTTTTGATTTTTACATTTACTAATGATAAATACTTATCAAGGTTTACCTGACGGATTCTAATTATACGTGAAAGCATTCCAATTAGAATGTCTGTGTTCAAGCTTCTCTCATGAGCCTCATCGAGAATTATGACAGAATAACGCTTCAACAAAAAATCATTCTGCAGCAAAAAGGGTTTTCTTTTTAACCACATTGGAAAGAAGGTAACTCAGTTAACTGAAGTGTACTTGATGTAAAACACACAGGCAAGGGTGGCATGCTAACAAATGGCAAAGCATAATCAATTAAGGTGAAATAGTGAAAGCAACAGATATTGGAGTTTGGTCCTCAGCCCAAAGAACAACTATCAATATCTCATGCACAAAGCTGAAAAGCAGGTAAATTCTGCAATTCTTTAAAAAATCCTACCCATACTTTTTTTTTTTTGAGAAGATAATCCTAACCATACTTAAAGTAATAAATTAACAAAATTTAGGATTTAAATAACCAAACTCCATCAAAATAAATACGCAATTAGTAGCATTGATTAAAATTTTACCAATTCATTAGCTGTCAGCCTATCACTACTGTGAATGCAAATTCTTCTCATGAAAAGAAAAACACATTAATGCCATGCATAAGTATTGTCAAAATTGATCACTTTTATGCATAGTCGTTCACATCATAACTAGTCAGGAAAGCAAACCTGAACTTCTCGTAGTAAAATTCCATCTGTCATGAACTTGATCGAGCAACTGTCTCCAATCTTCTTGTCATACCTAACTTGAAACCCAACCTCTTTACCTAGATGGAGACCAAGCTCATATGCCACTCGCTTGGCTGTGGCAAGGACAGCAACACGGCGTGGTTGAGTAACTCCAATAATACCGCTTTTACCACCCAACTGGCTTGAACCAAAGCCCGCTTCATAAAGAAACTGAACAATGCCAACAAAAAATGCAGCAAGTCACTCAAGGGGAAATATAACTTTAAATTCAGGTGGCAAATCTAACCAAGCATCAAGCAAAACCCACCTGCGGAACTTGAGTGGTTTTACCACACCCAGTCTCTCCACATATGATAACAGAGGCATGATCATTTATAGCTTCCATTATCTCCTGCTCCATCATGACTATTGGAAGATCCTTCCTAGTGTTCTGAACCTCATTGGGCCTAGAAACGTGCACTACAGTTGGGGCAATTTGAGGTCTCTGCACAGGAAAACCTTGTAGATTGATTGTACTTCTGTAGCTGGCCTTTTGGCTCTCATCTTCCTTATCCTATCACATGTCAAATGCCCAATCTTCTGTTAGTAAATAACAAACATATATAAAAATTAAAAAACAGATATCATGTCAGTTCTTATTATTCTGTTATACATAAAATTATATATTAAGGAAGGGGGCTTTTTAAGGTGATGTGCAAGAGTTATAAATGAAATTATAATTTCATGTGAAAGATACATAATGCTGAAAGCATAGCATCTTGATTGAATTCTGGTATACAACAGCTGTAAAATGCAACCAAAACAAATTGTATCTGCAGAGCTTGATTTATTAAAAAAGAAAACATTTTAAACTTCCATTCAGATTATCATCTTAAACCATCCTAAGATTATACAAATTCTTTTTGAAGACTCTTTTAGTTTCTCTTATTCTTCCATTTAGAACTGGCCAAGTGGGCTGGGAGATAAAGCATTACAATACTCACTCAGTTTGGTGCATGTGCAAACAAAGACAAATACTTTTGATACATCAATAATTGGGGGTGTGGGGGGATTTAAACCCCGGATGTCTCCGTTGGAAACACTAAGAGATGCCAACCAGTGAGCTACAAGGCTCTTGGCAACAAAGTCACTGATACTAAATATCAAGCTTTTTGTATATACTTTTAAATTTTCCAACATTTAACAATCCACAATTTTATGACCATGAGTTCAATTCATGATATCTAAATGTCATGTATAAATCTTAACCCTTTACTCGTATATCCATTCTTTAACATTATATATTTAACCAATTATAATCTGAGTATGAAGCATACCATTAACCTAGAGCTTTCACTGCCATCATCTATGCATGAACTGGGCAAAGAATCTAGATTTCCGTCTTTTTGCATAGAAGTGCTGTTGTCTTTGTTAAAAACTTCTTCAGCTTGTAAGCCAACAATGGATCCACTATTTTCATTGCCATAAACTGGCCCTTGAGATGATTCCGAAGAAAAAGATGCATTCTTTAGGGCTTCTCTTTCTACTATCATTGGTTGCAATGAGTCATCCTCACTGAAATCCTGCCCTGATGGAATTTCATCTATCTCGGGTCCAGTTCCAACAGCATCATCATCATCACCCTTCCTCTTGAATGGCTGGCTGCTGCCTGGAACTTCTAATCCAGCGTTAGAAAATTGTACAGCCCTCCTACGTTTTTCCTTCATGGTTTCAGGCTACATAAACATGATACTATCATGTCAATACAATCCCACAAGACTTCAACATAACATTAAAAATATCAGCATTTTTCACACTTTCAGCCCAAACATTCAATTACAAAGCACCATAACATTAAAAAACATCATTGATTTAACGATACGAACCTGACCAATATCTTGTACAGACTGCAAAAGAGGAAATGCATTCTCCGGAAGCCTGTACTTCCTGGAAGTACAGATTTTAAATCATACATAAAATTCCATGAGCTTCTCGTATAGAAAACAATCAATTGAGGAAATCATAACAACATACTCTAAGGTCTCGATGCTTTTTGACAGCAGAAGTGTTTTCTCCTTCTCCTCCTACACAAAACAAAATCTAAAGTCAATTTAAATCTACCATACACAAGAACCAAAACAAAAGTCACAATTGAAATACTCATGCAAGCACCTCCAACTTCCTTAGCTTTCTCTTCTGAGAGTTGCTCAGCTTCGGTTTCTTATCCACTACAACCATTTCGCGCTGTACAAACCAATTGCAAACTTTCAAAAAATTCAAAACAAAAATAAATAAAACTAATCAGTTCAATGTGTATACATTTTTATTCTTTCTCTTATCCGGCAAGATTAATGCATTGCTATCACAACCTTCCAAACTATCAAATGGAATCACAAAGATTATAAAATTCATTATACATACAAGAATTGTTTCTGTTTCCAAATATCAAACTAAGCTAAAATAGCTTAAGAGTAATCAGTATTTTCTTCAATTCATTGAACATTCAAAAATTTAAACCAGGGCCGGCCCTTCCCTTAGGCGAGTTAGGCAATTGCCTAAGGCCCCCAAGTGGAAGGGGGCCCCAAAATTTTAGAAAAGAACCGGGTAGTTTCAAATGAATTACAAAAATAATCTGGCACATCCTTTCCTTTTAACCAAAAAGACAAAAATTTTGGTAAATCCTATTAAACATTGGTTCTAAACAAAATCATTGACCAAAAAACATACAGATAAACTACAAATCCGGTCTAAGAGATTAACCACAAAACAATCACAAATCAAAACCCTAAAAATTTTACCTTTCTCTCTAGTCTCTGCTCTCCGCCTCTCTCTAGTCTCCAGTCTCCACTGTTCAGCCTCACCTCACCTCACCGTATCAGGTTCTGAGGTTCAGGAATCAGGTATAAAATTATATATATTTGGGCCATTTTATATGTTAAGAACTTAAGATAACTTTGTTTATTTGGGCCCTCCCTGGCTGCCTGGACCCTCCCTGGACTGGGCGTTAAGTTTGGGCCTTGAAGTTTTTTTTTTTTTTTTAAAAAGCCTGCATTTTTTTTTTTTTTTTTTGGGTTATAGATTGGTCTTATTAATAAGTCTTGTGTCAGTGTTATGGCTGTGTTTAAATTTTTGTTATGTTTGTGCTTAATTTTTTTATTTTTTATTTTTTATGCAGGTTGAGATTGCTAAAAACTTGTTATTATTCAGTGAAACTACAACAATACTTTTTATATAAATCAGGTTCTATTTCTCATTTGTTCTACACTTGAAAGTTATTTTTTATTTTAGTCTTTATAAATATATTTTTTGATTAGAAATGTCTGCTAGAAAATATGCATTTGGATATGAAAAACTTAAAAAAAGAAAAAAAGAAGAAAAATTAATTGAGTCTCAAAAAGGATCAATGGATAAATTTGTTATTAGTAATAAAAAAAAATATAACACAAAATTTAGATGAAAATATCACAAATGAGCAAGAAAATTCACCAAAATAATTTAGAAGAAAATGATGTTCAATTTTGCAATACAACAAATCTTGATAATGAACTTCAAAATAATTTAGAAGAAAATGAAAATAATGATGAAAAATATAATATAAAAATATTAAATAAACATTAATTTAATTAATATATAAGTATAAAAAATGCCACATTTTTAGTTCTCGCCTTAGGCCCCAAAATGTCTAGGACCGCCCCTGTTTCCCTCTCATCCTCTCTTTGCCTCAACCCACGTTACACCGTACTCCATGGCTGACCACCAAGCTCTCCTTTTAAACCTCCATGGCTGGAGCTTTTCAAGCTCATCACCTCCAACCACGCACCACTGCCGAAACCCAGCTAAAATCAAATCACGACCACCACCACGGCCAAAACCCAGCCAAAATCAAATCGCAACAAAAACCCAAAAGCCCACCAAATCACAAATCAAATCACACCCACCGAAATCAAAGCACAAAACCCACAAAACAATCAAAATCACAAAATGAAAATACTGAAAGTGAACCCACCATTAAAAAAACATATATTGGTTTTGTTATTATATTTTAGAAGAAGAATCATTTTGTTGAACTAATTTTAGATCCAAATTAATCAAACACATATTACAAGCAATAATGATAGACTGAAAGCAAAGCAAAAAAAAAAAAGGAATTTTCCAGAAAAGTGTTTTCAGAAAATAGAAATGGTAAGCAAAATATAAAAACTATTTGCTTCATAATCTCAAATAAATAAATAAATAACCAAAAATCACACACCATAATCCGGTGAAGCCTCGTGGGCCACAATTTCACCTAAGAGGATCGTCTGAGTTGAGAGGAAGAAATTTTCATAGTCTTTGGCTCGGCAGCACAATCTTCGATTTCCTTTCTTGACGTGGCTTTCGCTCGCTCCTCTCCTATCAGCCTAAGCGACATATAAAGAGAAATAAAGGAAGAAGAACAAACCACCGCGTAAAAAAAAAGAAAAGAAAAATGGTGAGAGAAGAAAGATGAACAAAGCACCGTGTATGTGTGTTTATGTTTGTAAGTTCTTAGTTCTACCTATCTCTTTGGTAAGTGGGTTCAACCGACCAAGCCCACTTACCCTTAGGTGGTAGAAGTGAAAGAGACTAAAAGTTATCATTGTAATGTTATTTAAAAATGTTTTATTATATGCCTTATAAATTAATAGTATGTAATTTTTGAATAAAAAAGTCATTAATTTGTGTTTATCATCATATTATTAATGAGTTATTAGTCGCATTAATTATTATTTTAGCTTGTAAGTTTTTTTTTAATAATAAATATAGCAATATCGTCAACATTTTCAACCCAAGAAAAAGGTTGCCCACATTCAT
>JARYZH020002967.1:0-12876 GCA_030021035.2 Notholithocarpus densiflorus
GACTGTTTTTGTAAACCCAGCCCTTATGTTCAATTCCTCAACCACAGATCTTTTTGGTATTTTTGGAACTGACAAAGGGACTCTCGGAAGTTTTGGGACAGGAATAGCAGCACTGATTTTCTTTGAAGAAGAGAGTATGAGAGGTGAAGCTTGTAGGGAAGCCATTTGATTGAGGTTGTCTCTTTGGTTATTTTCTTTGTGACGAGAGGTTGAGAATGAAGGAATAGAGAGGCTTGTGGAGTCTTATTTATAGCATGATTGATAAGAAGGGGTCAGATGTGGTAATTATTGACTTCTTGTAATTGACTTGACTAAGCCTATTGGCTGACCCATTCCCTCTTCATCATTTTCAATTCAAAGTTTGCTCTCTTCGCTTGGCTTGGTCTCCCTCTCGTATAGGTGTAGTAAAATTGGACACAATCCACGAATTCAACACCCACACGATACGAAATTAGCAAGTTATGGTTGAGGCTTAATGACCCGGGTTGACATGACTAATCCGTTTAATAAATGGGTTGGGTTAATATCTAATTCATAGAACCCATTTGACTTGTCTAATACGTTTAATTAAATGATAATTTACCAATAAATCCTTTGAATCCTAAGTATATAAACTTATTAGTTGTTGTGGTTTATTTTCTTTGACATATTATAATTGATTATTTGTGATATTGAGATATGTTTTAATTTTGAACGATTATTTGTGATACAGTTACTCGTTAGTTCTAAATTTTATATTTAAATTTTTTTTTTTTTTGGTTTTTCATAATTAATTTTGGTTAATACTATTTTTTTTTTCATTTTAATAAAATCTGATAAACAGGTCAACACGATTAGCCCGTTTAATAAATAGGTCGTGTTAGGATTGATGAATCTTAACCCGTTTAATAAATATGTTGAGTTAGTATTGATCCATATAGTCGGATACTCATGAGTCGACACGACACGAACCCAACACGCAAACACGAATTGCCACCTCTACTCTCACATCACATGCTTGTACCTTACTAAAATTGGAAAAAAAAAATGTTATCTTGTCAAACCTGGTTTCTTACTTTTATTGGATCGTGTAATTTGACAACGGTTGCATCCAAGGTTCTCAGACTCGGACCGGACCGGGAGGTCGGACCGTGAAAACCGAGAACCGGGATGAAAACCGATTTTATAAGCCTAAAGAACTGGTTTTTTTGTTAATTCCATGAACCCCTAAAACTGGGGTTGGACCGCACGAACCGGTGAGAACCGTGCGGTCCAACCCCTTAGAATTTTTTTTTAAAAAAAAAAAAAAAAAAACAACTTAACACAATTTTATTCTACTTAATTAAATTATCCATCTCTTACAAGGAATAAAAAAAATTATAATTAAAATCCTTCAAAGATATTCAACTTTACTTCAAAAATTAATCATAAATTTTAATGATTTCATGGTTATTATTTTATTTTATTAACTTTCTTATTTAATTATTAAATATATGCTTGAAAATCATTAAATTTCCCTCACATATATAGATATATTGTCAATTTTGCTAGTTTTATAAATTTAATATCTATATTTAGGCTTTAATTAATTATTAAATTAATTATGACGTCATCACGGTTCGACCCCGGTTCGACCTTAAAAACCTTGAACCTCTCCTTTTTACGGTTCAATGAACGGTCCGGGTCTGAAAACCTTGGTTGCATCTTGCAATTTGACAAAGGCTGCGAGTTCAATATCTTATATATCTACGAGTTATAACAAAAATGCCACTAGAACTACTATACATACTCCTTGAGACCAAATATGAGATATTTTGAGAATATAACTGGTAACTAATCCGTTCAATTTACCAAAAAGTTGAAAAACATAATATTTATATGTGATATGTACTTAATTATTAAGTATTAATAAATAATATTTTTTTTAAATCATTAATTTTTAATTCGATTTCTTTCTTTATATATAAATTAAATCCGTCTCCATATTGTTTTTGAAAGGTCTATATGTATAGGCCTAGTACTTTCAGATACTACAAAATTTAGGGCACGTTTGGTAGACTGTAATAGATATTGTAATGTAATAGATATTCCTATGGCATCACTATTCGGTTGTTTGGTTATGTTTTTATTACAATGAATAGTTATTCCTTATGAATAGCTATTCTTCAAAATGAGGAATAACTATTCCTTATCAAAAGTACTAAATATCTATTACTTCACCTTATTTAATAACTTTTTAAAATTTTTTCCTAAAAAGCCATTAGTTGCCACATCTTCAAAAGGAAAAAAAATAAATTTTCCTTCTTGTTAATTATTAGCTCTATTTTGAACACCCTAAAATAAGTGTATTTAGGAAATTTGACTTAAAAATAATTTAATTACAACTTCTTTTTATATTCTACTAAATTGTGGATGCATATTTAGAATTCTATTCCTAAATGGTCACCAAACTAATGAATAGTAATAGTTATTACATTCCAACTTAATGTATTCCTTGTAATACTTATTCCTATTCCCATGTAATAATCATTATAGTGTACCAAACGTGCCCTTATAGACTTTAAATATGCTTGACGCTTGAGCTTCGATCATTCAAATGGTAACGTCACTAATTAGTGGGACAATTTATAGATGTGCATCCCATTTCCAACGCTAGTGCATTCATATCAACTCATGCAAAAATTTCTTTCCATTTTAGCATAAAACCCAAATTTTTCTATTTTACATATATATTTTTCAGAATACTTCACATTAGATTATCTATTTTACTGATCTACATTTGATTAAAATATAATTTTTCTTTATTTTTTCAATTATTTCTTATTTTTTCACACAGAACAACCATCATGGCTCCATTTAGTGTTACCAAATGCTTGATATGGTTTAATTTTTTGAACTAAACCAACAAATTATGGACGTTCAGCATTGGGTGTGGCAGAGTTGCAAATAGGTATTTTGCTTTGTATGATTTAAGTTATACCCTCATCGTTCCATATATTAGATTTTCTTTTTTGTCATTCCACTTTTATTTCACATACTTTTCATGTTGTTATTATGCACGTCAAATGTTATGTCACACAAATGTCATTTACTTTCCAATTTGTAAGTGCATGGGTTTAACTTATTTAAAACAAGTAAATTATTAATTATATATAGATGGAATGATTTTTTTTAATCACTAATTACCTTGATATTTGATGACCATGATGGATATAGAAACAAAAATACCTAAGCTAATAGTAAGTCAATAAACCACCGCCCGCTCACTTTTGGTGTGATGGTCACTCCACAAGTATAAAATTATTGTATAGTGGGAGAGGGGAGGGGATGGGGGGGGGGGGGGGAAGGGCCAGAGTTTTAGTATCTAAAAAGGAACTTCACACATATATACACTTAGATAAAGTTAGAGTAAAATTGCTATCTTTCTTTCTTTCTTCTTCTTTTTTTATTTTTTTTAACTAGTAATTCAACAAAGTTATTAGCCAATATAAAGAAATTTGATAGTGTAACATCATCTAGAAGTTATGCAATGTAAATGAATTTGGCCTACCATTTATCAATTATGAAAAATATAATTCATTGTATAAATTAGTTTCTGAGACGTCTACCAACAATATTTAGTTGAAAGAAGTTCCAATTTGGGGTTAGTTTTCATTAGTCTTGGAAGTATTTTAGTCATTTTGGTATAATTAGAAGTTTATGTTGTGTTTTTGTGATTTGAAAAATATTTGGTGGAATTAAGGGTTTTTTTTTTTTTTTTTTTTTTTTAATTAGGGTATTTTGATAATTTAAATAATATGTGGGTAATTATATAATTTTAATAACTTTAGGGGTCTTTTCAAAAATTTGGAAAGCTAGGCATTTGACATTCTTTTAAGGGTTGGCCTTAAAGCTGGGGGCCAAGCTTTGGTTTAAACTTTAAAGTTAGTGGGCTTCAACCGTTGATGTGCTTTTACTTAGGGATTGACTTTAATTATTGGGCCAAACATTGGTTTAAGTCAGTGGGCTTCTAACTTAAACTATTTATGGGCTTTTGTTTAGGTGTTTGGGGCAAGTGGGTTTGGTACAACATTTTGTTTAGTTCTAAAATGTATGGGCAAGTGGGGAATTTTTAAAATTAAATGGGTTTTGGCGATGAACTGGTCCAATCATGGGCTCGGTTTTAATAATTACATTGATATTGTGCCATGTTCGTGTGAATATGTGTTTTTTATGTGTTGCCGGAAAATGTAAGATAATTATTTAAAATATATATAATGTAAAATTTGTAGGGCATGTGTTGTTTAAAATTATTTTCTATTTTTATAAGTTTTATGTAATAGAACATATAATGTATTTTACATTCAACAACAATACACACACATATATGTGTGTATGTGTGTCAGTGTGTGTGAAAAACTAATTTAATAAAAGATTTAAATTACATAATTATAATATTATTTTTTATAAATGGACAAGATGTTGTAAAGGGCTTTTTTTTTTTAATAAAAAGAAAATTCATAATCGGTTAACTAATTTGAACATATCCAAGAATGTTAAAATTAAAAGAAGTACAACCTTATTCCATGAAGCACATGTAACATGTTACAGTAATTTTAATGATTATATGAGTTTAGAATTGTAGCACTTTTTTTCTTTCTGAATATAAGTATAATGCCTCTATTATTGAAATTTGAATTTTACGTTTAGGATTGTATCATTTTTATTGCTTTTTTATGGCCCAAATATCTAATTTATAATGCATATTTTGTTTGTATTTTTTAGCCTTAAACTAAAGATTTTGACCCAGATAAAATAAAATTTCAGATTTTTCAACCCAAAAAATAAATTCATTCCATGATTTTAGAGAGGGTTTTTCAGAAATTGGTTTGGCATTCCAAGCATTTTTCTAATTTTTATGATTTTTTCTATTTTCCAGCTTCCGAAAATCATAAAAAAAATATATATGTTGAATCTAGCCATGAAATTTTTATAGCTTCAATGGTGGATTTTTTTAGGCCCTAGCAGCCTCGCATGGGCACGCAGCCAAGACCATGGTATACCCGCGTGCACGCTGCCTAGGCCATGGCAACCATGCGTGGGCATGCAACCAAAGCCGTGGCATACACGTTGCTTGTTGGAAATAAAGGAGAGATAATACCTGAATTTTCCTTGGAAATTACACAATTTGATTTTACCAAAAAGAGGTGGCAGAGATGAGGCGTGGACCAAGTCACTATCTTGAGACAAATCGTGCCGTCTACGATATATCCAATGTAGTTAGACAAATAGTTTCTGCACGTTGTCCCCAGGATACAACAACCCAGCCACCTTTGCTGATTATCCTTGCGAGCCTACACTGCTCGTAGGATATAAGCTCTCTATAGTACTTTCTTTTCCCAGAAAATTTTGTAAAAGATAGAATATTTTGTGAGTAGTAAGAAGCAATAGATGGTAAGTGTTTAAGATAAAAAATTGTTTTGAAAAGTCTGCAGCTTTCTAATTCAAAAAAAAAAATGTGTGTATTTGAAACTTTTATTTCTTTCTATATATATAGGACCAGACATGTTGCTTGTCCTTAGCCAAAAAATAAAACGTTTGCTATCTTTAAAACTTTAAATGATCAGAAAATTATTGACATCAATGTGTGATCAATAGCTTTCTTTATATATATAAATATATATATATATATTTATATAAACCGGAATCAAATATTGTCTTTGCCAAAATCTCAATTTGTACGTTGGGAACAAAGAAAATGTCATAATCTTTTAAATTAATGCCCCATGGATTACGTTGCTGAACAAGAAAAGAAAGGGTCATAATGCCAAGCATTTAAGGGCCTATTATTACAACACCTTTTCAAAAGTTTTCTTTCTGAATATATGTTACAAAAAATTGCTAACTGTTTGACCACTGTCTATTAAACCAAATAGTAAACATTTGTGTATATATGGTAACATAAAATAATTCAGCAATAGCTGTACATTTAAGTGCTGAAATTTTTCCATATATGACGTTATTATGTCATATTCAAATAAGATAATAAAACCAAATATGCTGGCAATTATGGTATTAATATCACGTTAATGTTTATAAATTTCCTAATTAAAACCATTGACAAAAGCAATTCAAATTTTGAATTATATTTGAATTTCAAAATTTAGCAATCAACATATCTGACATTAAGGGATAATTGATACACATAAATGAGTATTAAAATGAATATAATATTTTTTATAAAAATATCCAACAATCCCCCAGTTATTTTTATAAAAAATAAATAGATAAATATATATATATATATATATATATATATATAAGAACAATTTTTTTTTTCTAGGTTAAGTAGAACATTATGCATAATGAGAGTGCCAATGGCTTGAACCCTCATTTAGTGTTTCAGCAACATTGTTCCAAAGTTAATAGTGATCTAAGTCTTGAACTATAAATTTTTCTATGGATACAAAACATTACATCACACACATAATATTCCAGTACTCTATTACGAGCTTCTAAGCCAGCACATTATAGCCTTGTGCTTTATCCTAGCATTCATGAGCTATTTAGAGAACTAGCCCCATTCTCAAAGGAAGCGGCCTCACTTCCATGCTCACTTAGGAGTGGCTATCAAGATGTTCTTGTAACTCTAACATCCCACTCATAAGAGCTATAGTCCACATTAAGAGTTTTTATAAAAACTCATCCTATATAACGTTACAAGATACATGCACGCACACCAAAGGGAGGGACATGAGTATTATTACTCATACATATATTTAGTGCATGTTAATCAAACTACTCTATGATTAGTTTTTCCCTTTGAACCTAGTTCTTGGGATCTCCAGTCCCTAGGTAAGGTATCCTCATAGGTAGTTTATTCTTCTTTGGGCTTAAGTCCCATCCCCCTCGATGCTATCCAGATCTTTTTTCTAGCTAGAGTTTTAGTTAATGGATCTGCAATATTATCATTTGTACTAATATAATCAACATTTATGGTACCATTGTTTATGTATGATCTCACAGTACTGTGTTTTCTTCTAATAGATCTGGATTTACCATTATAGTATTTATTGTGCACTCTACCAATAGTGGCAATACTATCACAATGAATTAAAACGGGTGAAATAGGTTTCTCCCACATGAGAATTTCAGATAATAAATCTCGTAACCAACCCGCTTCTTCACTAACTGAAGATAAGGCAATTAATTCTGCCTCCATGGTGGATTTAGCAATAATCTGTTGATTTTTAGATTTCCAACTTATTGCTCCACCACCTATTGTAAATACATAGCTAGTGGTAGACAGAGAATCACCTAATAAGGTGTTCCAACTAGCATCACTATATCCTTCAAGAACAGCAGGATATCTTTGATATAGCAAACCATAGTGCGTAGTTCTTTTTAAATATCTCATTAATTGAGTCATGGCATTCTAATGCTCAAAATTAGGTTTGCTGGTAAATCTTGCTAAAACTCCTACGACATAAGCAATATCAAGTCTAGTACAATCAGTAGCATATCTAAGACTACCAATAATACTAGCATATTCCTTTTGATTGTAAATATCATTTTCATCTTTAGTAGAAAAAAGATGCACACTAGAGTCAAAAGGAATACTTGCAGGTTTACAATCAAAGTAATTATTTTTTTCTATATAATGAGATTGATCTACAAATATGCCATTTGAAGTTCTAGAAATTTTCATGCCAAGAATCGCATTAGCTTCTCCTAAATCTTTCATATCAAAGTTATTTTTAAGAAACATTTTGGCAACATTTATAATATCCATATTAGGACCAAAAATTAGAAGATCATCAACATATAAACAAATTATAACATGAGCATCATCAAAAGTTTTATAATATATACATTTGTCACTTTCATTTGTTTTAAAACCATTAGAAAGCAAACATTGATCAAATTTCTCATGCCACTGTCTAGGTGCTTGTTTTAAACCATATAAAGATTTTAATAATTTACATACCTTGTGCTCATTACCTGGTATTGTAAAACCTTCTGATTGGTCCATGTAGATTTCTTCTTCTAAATCTCCATTTGGAAATGCCATCTTTACATCTATTTGATGTATCATTAAATTATGAATAGCTGCTATAGCAATCAATAATCTAATAGACGTAACTTTAGTAACAGGAGAAAAAGTATTGAAAAAATCAATATCTTCTTTTTGTTTAAAACCTTTAGCTACAAGCCTTGCTTTGAATTTTTCAATAGATCCATCATGTTTTAATTTCTTCTATGTACCCATTTACATCCCATTGTTTTACAACCTGGAGGTAAATTTACAAGTTTTCAAGTATTATTAGATATAATAGAATCCATCTCATCATTGATGGCTTCTTTCCAAAAACTTGAATCAGGAGAAGATAAAGCTTCTTCTAAAGAAGTAGGGTCACCTTGTAAATTATACACATAATATTTTGGACCAAAAACCTTTTCAATTCTAGGTCTTTTACTCCTCCTAGGTTCAATCTCATATTCATTAACATCTTTTGACTTAAATGTTGAACATTCAACTTTCTCTTGTTGTTCAAAACCCCCACTATTTTTATATTTAAATGGAAATTTATTTTCATGAAAAATTGCATCTCTAGATTCAATTATTGTATCATTATCAATATCAAAAAATCTATAAGTTGTACTATATAAAGAATAACCCAAAAATACACATATAGAAGCCTTTACCCCAAGTTTAGGTCTTTTGGGATCAGGTAGCCTCACATATGCTAAGCAACCCCAAACTTTGAAAAAATTCAGATTTGATTTATATTTTTTCCATAATTCAAAAGGAGTTAAAAAAGTCTTTTTATGAGGTACTCTATTCAAAACAAAATTTGCAGTTAAAACAGCTTCACCCCAAAAATGTTTAAAAGCCCCAGAACTAACAAGCATAGCATTAGTTAAATTTGTAAGAGTCCTATTTTTACATTCAGCTACTCCATTTGAAGATGGAGAATAAGGGGTAGTAGTCTCATGAACAACACCAAGAGATTGAATATAATTATTAAGACCAAGAGTATCATATTCTTTTCCTCTATCAGTTCTAAACCTTTTAACCTTTTTATCAAAAGTATTCTCAACTTCTTTTAAGAAAATTGATCATTTTTCAAAAGCATCACTTTTCTTTTTCATAAGATAGACATATGAATATTTTGAAAAATCATCTATAAAGGTTATAAAATACCGATTACCTCCACGTGTCAAATGTCCTTCAAATTCACAAATATCACTATGGATAAGCTCTAGTAATTCAGTATTTCTTTCAATTGATTTATGAGGCTTTTGAGTAATTTTAGTCATGCTACAAATTTCACAGTTTTCAAGTTCATTTTCAAGTTTAGGAATTAAACCTAAACCACTCATATTTTTCATATATTTATTATTAATATGACATAATCTACCATGTCAAACATTCACACAAGAAACAATATAAGCAAAACTTGAATTTTCATTCATCTCAACATTAAGTTTAAACATGTCATCACAAGCATAGCCTTTGCCAACAAACATGCCCTTTTTAGAGAGTACATATTGATCAGCCTCAAAGACTTGTTTGAAACCAGCCTTATTCAACAAAAAACTAGAAACTAGATTCTTTCTAATGTCAGGAACATGAAAGACATCTTTGAGAGTGACTTCTCTTCTAGAAGTAAATTTGAGAAGCACCTCTCCAATACCCACAACTTCAATGGTATGAGAATCACCAAGCATAATTTTCTTTTTCTCACCCAAGATGGTGTAGGTTTTGAACCAATTTTTTTCATAACAAACATGTCTGGTTGCCCCAGAATCAATCCAACACCCTCCTAAGCCTTCGAGAATATTAATCTCGGTAACCATAGCCATAAGAGGCTCTTCAATGACATTGGCTTGAGCCATAGGCCCATGTTTTCGAAAACAACAATTTCTAGCCGAATGTCTAGGCTTTCCACATACAAAACATGCATAATTGCTATTATTAGTGTGGCTGCCATTATTTGGAGCATACTTAGGATGGTGTGCTTGGTTCTTTCTTTGATTAGAGTGGGTCTTATGTTGAGGCTGATTTCCATTTGGCCTACGTTTGAAGTTCCTTTTCTTAGGCCTTACATAGTCATTAATTTTTACATTAGCTTTTGGCATGTTTTCATTTGAAGAAATAAAATTTACCTTCGGACCACTTGTTCCATGGAGTTCAACAACTTTGTCTTGGTTCATTGCCTCTTCCTCCACTCTCAAACGGGTGATAAGGGATTCAATGGAGAGTTCCTTTTGCTTGTGTCTTAGGACTTTGACAAACTCCTTCCAAGATTCAGGCAGCTTGTCAGTGATGGCTGAAACTTGCATTTGTTCATCCACTCGAATACCTTCAAATCGAACATCTTGTGCAATCATTTGGAGTTCATAAGATTGTTCCACCACGGACTTGCCTTCAACCATCCGAAACCTGAAAAATCGGCTACATGCATATTTCTTGGATCCAGCTTCCTCTGTATCATATTTTTGATTCAATGCCTTCCATATCTTTTTGGCTGATTTGTAAGCTTAATCATAATAATCATACAAATCATCAGAAAGACAATTAAGTAAACAATTTCTACAGTAAAGATGATCCTTATCCCATTTCTTAACATCTTTTTCATGTTGAGAAAGTTCTTCTTTAGTCAATTGTTCAGATTTCTTTTTCTTTGGTTTTTTCTTAGTTAACACATAAGCCACATTCAAGAGAGTAAGATAAAATAAAGTCTTTTGTCTCCAGCTCTTAAAGTTAACACCACGGAAGCGGAATGGCTTATTAAGATCACTCGCTCCAGAGGAATTAGACATAACATTACCATTTTCCAAGGATGATTTTCTGTTCTCCATAACGAGTTGTCTCAAATTGTTGGAAATAAAGGAGAGATAACACCTGAATTTTCCTTGGAAATTACACAATTTGATTTTACCAAAAAGAGGTGGCAGAGATGAGACGTGGACCAAGTCACTGTCTTGAGACAAATCGTGTCGTCTACGGTATATTCGATGTAGTTAGACAAATAGTTTTTGCATGTTGTCCCCAGGATACAACAGCCCAGCCACCTTTGCTGATTATCCTTGCAAGCCTACACTGCTCGTAGGATATAAGCTCTCTGTAGTACTTTCTTTTCCCATAAAATTTTGTAAAAGATAGAATATTTTGTGAGTAGTAAAAAGTAATAGATGGTAAGTGTTTAAGACAAAAAATTGTTTTGAAAAGTCTGCAGCTTTCTAATTCAAAAATAAAAATGTGTGTATTTGAAACTTTTATTTCTTTCCATATATATAGAACCAGACATGTTGCTTGTCCTTAGCCAAAAAATAAAACGTTTGCTATCTTTAAAACTTTAAATGATCAGAAAATTATTGACATCAATGTGTGATCAATAGCTTTCTTTATATATATATATATATATATATATATAAATATATATATATATAAACCGGAATCAAATATTGTCTTTGCCAAAATCTCAATCTGTACGTTGGGAACAAAGAAAAGGTCATAATCTTTTAAATTAATGCCCTATAGATTACGTTGCTAAACAAGAAAAGAAAGGGTCATAATGCCAAGCATTTAATGGCCTATTATTACAATACCTTTTCAAAAGTTTTCTTTCTGAATATATGTTACAAAAAATTGCTAACTGTTTGGCCACTGTCTATTAAATCAAATAGTAAACATATGTGTATATATGATAACATAAAATAATTCAGCAATAGAAATACATTTAAGTGCTGAAATTCTTCCATATATGACGTTATTATGTCATATTCAAATAAGATAATAAAACCAAATATGCTGGCTATTATGGTATTAATATCACGTTAATGTTCATAAATTTCTTGGATATAACCATTGACAACTGATTATAACCATTAACAAAAGCTATTCAAATTTTGAATTATTTTTGAATTTCAAAATTTAGCAATCAACGTATCTGACATTAAGGGATAATTGATACACATAAATGAGTATTAAAATGAATATAATATTTTTTATAAAAATATCCAACATTGCTTAGGCCATGGCAACCCCGCATGGGCACGCAACCAAGTCTATGTCATGCATGTAGGGAAAAGAAATTGAGCACAAAAAAAGGCAATTAAAAAAAAAAATTAAGGCCCAATTAGTCTAAAATGAACTGAAGGGGACCAAATGGACCGAAGTAGGCCAAATGGATTGAAGTAAACCGAATGAACTAAAGTCGAAAGACTGTACCAAAGTGGACTGAATGGACCAAAGTGGAAAGACTGGACCAAAGTGAATAGAAAGGACCGAATGTGCTGAATTAGATTTAATTTAGACCAAATAGCCCGAAGTGGATCGAATTAGACGAAATTACCCAAAGTGGACTGTATTAGACCAAAATGTTACGTTTATGTGGCTCAAAAAAAGTGTAACAATAATAGATGTTACATTTTAGATTTTAGAAATTATTGTTATTTTTAAGAATTACATGTACTAAAATTTTTACTAACTACAATATCACCAAAAAATAATTAGTAATTTGTTTAATATATTGCTGATGTGAAACTAAAAATTAAATGAAAACATTTATAAAACACATTATTTGAAATATTTTATTGTTTGATTAATATTAATTAAAAAAAAAAAAAAACTTAAGTGACCTTTCTTATTTTTAAGAATTGAGCTTAAATGACTTCATGTACTAATTTATTTGGACAAAATAATTAAATTAACTAATTTAACACCATCCTCTGCAAACTAAACCGAAACAAAATTTGTGTTTGTATTGTATGTTATATTGTTATACAAAGAGTACAATCGTTAAAAAGAATCAAAGTTAGCCAATTTCAATGTTACCTAATCATACAAAAATCTTGTTGTCAAAACTAAAATTAGAAAAGCTTGCTTGCAAATTCATCAATTGAAGTTCC
>JARYZH020002968.1:0-12873 GCA_030021035.2 Notholithocarpus densiflorus
AAAAATGATAGAAATTATCATTTTAAGCTTGTATCGTGCATAAATTATCAAAGCATTTGTAAATAGGACCATAAATTACACTAAATAATCATAAAGGCTCAAAATTATCAAAACTTTAAAAAAAAAACCAAATAATTGAGAGAGAGAGAGAGAGAGAGAGAGAAATAACATTTTTTGTTAGAGAAAACTATGCATAAAATGAAAGAAAAAATGTCAAATTTATAGTAAGAGAGTGAGAATAAGAAAAGACAAAATAAAGGAAGATAAAGAGAAAGATGAAGAATGATATTAAAGTAGAGGGTAGTGGGGAGATGTAAAGGTAAGGGAATGAGAAAGGTTTGAAAAAGTGTAAATATTAAAAAAAGAAAAGAAAAAGTGAATGAGTAATGTAAGGGCAGGTTTTGGCTCCTAGGCCCAAAAGGTAAAAGGATCTAGGCCCAAAGAGCTCAATACAATTAATTTGTTTAGTTCTTGTATATATTACTTAAATTTGATTACAAGTACAGTTCTTGTTGCTACAATATTTTTCTCTTAATTCTCTGATCCTCTTCCATCTGGGTCTTCTTTCTATTTTATACTCTCTTCTTTCTTTCATCTCCACCCTCTACGTGTACATTAGATTGCTAGTGTTGATCCTTATCCCATCAGCACCTTCCTGAAGTCTTTGGGAGTAGCTGTAAGGCTGAAAAGTACTATTCAAATATCACTTCCTCATTAATGCGGCTAGAGAGTTAGCTAAAGAGCATTCAATGCGGTGGTAGCAGCTTTCTCTTAGATATTTCACAGCTTCCATTTGTCCTGTATGTTCATAATGCATATCCTTATCAATAGAATTTCTTGGAATGTTACTCTGAGTGACAGAACACACCTTCTGATCTCTGCTTCGTTTAGCCGAGCGTTTCTCATTCATAGCTTGCTCGTGGAGTTCTAACTTACATCTTCATTACTATTTATCTGTCCTCGGACCACTAAGCATCTTCAGACAAGGCCCAACATATATTCTTAGGCCCCTTATCCCTACAATAGCCCCTCAAAACTCCAGTTCTTCCCCTCCTATTCGAGGAGAAAAAATGGGGTTTTGACTTTGGATAATTAATTCCATATGTTTCTTTGATTTTCACATGTGAGAATGTCGCTTCGCGTGTCTCATAACTGTTCTTGACGCTTTGAAGCCCACGATGTCTCATTAAATGCTTCAGGCAGCGCTTTGTTCCCTGCATTTGGTGAGATGTAGATCCTACGGTTGGCATTTCTCCTCGAATTTTGAGCGGGATAACTTCCACTTAATTCCGCCTCCTATACAAGGCGCCTGATGGGTTTATTTTTTCCACTTCACAAATCTGCAAACTCTTAAGACTTCTCAAACTCTCAGGCTTTCAAGACTTCCCAAATCTCCCAACTCTCAAGAAGCTCCTAAAGTGTCACCTGTTCTTACTCTCGTAAGTTTTCACGCTTCTAGGTTCTTTTCTTCTCGACCAGTCTCCTCGGCCTTCTAATCTTCACTCCCTTTTCAAAAACATTTCCCTTACTTCTTTTTAGCTTGTTTAGATGGGTAAATTCAAGCACCTTGTAGATTTTCCCGCCGGTATGGAGGGCTTTAGGGCCAAGTACCACATTCCTCAGGGAGTTTCCCTGCGGTATTGTGCTCTGGATCAGGTGCTTACACACAGGAACGAAGGGGAGGTTGTCATTCCTCTGATTGCCTTCATAGAAGAAGGAATGACGCTTCCCATGGGTAGGGTAACCAGAAATTACTTAATTGCCCATAGGATTTGTCCTTACCAATGCGCGCCCAACCTATTTAGAGTCTTAGGTAGCGTCAATGCTCTCAACTAGCAAATGGGTTTGAAACTCACCTGGCACGACGTCATCTATATGTATGAATGTCATTCGCTCGCTGACTCGGAGTATTACCTCAAGTCTAGGTCCTCAATTGTTAGGCATGTATCGTGTCCTCCCAAGTCTAACAATGGCATGAAAGACGACTACCTAATCACCTCTGGGGAATGGCATGATGGTCTTCACTGCCCAACTCGGGAGGGAGAGTCGGGAGGGAAAGCCAGGTGGGGTGCCCTAGGGTTAGGTCCCTTGACACGGGATTTAGTTATTTAGTTTTGCTACTTTTCCCTTTAGTATTTCATTTCTTATTGATGATAGGTTTCATCGTTCTGACCATGATTTTGCTCCTCAGCTGTTTTTGCAGATAAAAGGCACGTAGCACCCAACCTCAATCTCGTCAACGTCGTAGACCTCAACAAAGTCCTAAGGTCCAAGGTGTTTGTAAGTGAGGACAGGCAGCTGAGAGTGGTCCACCTCATTCTAGGCTTCGAGCTGTTATCAAATAATTTCCAAGACGTGGGCCACACAATCAAGGCAGGCGATCCTCGGCTATGTAGGATAAACGTTTTAGTACACAGGTTCCTTGCCCGAGAAGACGTTGTGCCAATTGAGCTGCCCTTCCACTGTTCCCCCCGTGAGGTCGCGGCTCTAAGGGAAGAGACAGCCTTCTTGCACCTGTTACTTGAGGCCGAGATAGACCAATTCCACCTTGAAGAAGACAGGGAGGAACAGGGAGGACCCATAATCTAGCTCCCAGACTTAGAGGACGAGCTAGACAAATCCTCCGTTGCCTGCTCCCCCAAGATCATCATTGCATGTGTAGACAACGGCTCCGAAGAGGAAGACGAGATGTCGCTGGACAATAAAAAGAAGGGATTGCACGGCCTCCTCAAGGCTAGGGGGTTAGGCCCTAAGGATGCCTTAAGATCCCAACCCCCTTCTACTTTTCCCCTTCCCCCTTTTCCTGCTGCAATCGGCCTGCTCCCTATACCCAACTTGAAGAAGAAAAGGAAGGAGAATGAGACAGCTGAGGAAGGGGAATGGGTCCCCCAGAAGGAATTTAAGTAGCAGAAAGTGGCCAAGGGCCAGGTGAGGGCCTCCTCGGTCGAAAGTAAGGAGGACCACGATGCGGCCAAAGTGCGCCCTTCATTCCCAGTGTGGAATCCCCAGCTGGAGATGGAGGGCGCAGCCATTCCATGGAACTCCTCCATTAGGGAGTTCCAGAAAGGGCACCCCCACCACCTGGCCAAGGCCCTAGAGAAGCTTCTATTGCTGCCTAAAGATATAGCTGCCCTTCAGACCATGAGGCAGCCAGATCTTTTCCTGTCCTTGAAGAGGGACTTGGCCTTGGTAAGCCCCTGGTCATACCTTTATAATTTCACACTAAGTTGTCCTTCCCTTTTTTTTTTTTACATGGCATTTCCATGTTGATTTTGCGTAGGCCATCCAGGAGGTATTTGTGGCCGAAGAGTGGGCAAAAGATGTTCGTAATGAGGCCGGGGTGGAGGCTAACCTCCATGCCGAGGCCGATAAGGCCCGTGGTGCCACTGAGCAAAAGAACAAGGAGTTCACGGTAAAGCTAACGGCTGAGGAGAGGGCACAGAAAAGTACTGAGGCCGATCTCCAGAACGCCCAGGACCAGGCTGAAGACCAACGCAAAAAGCTCTATCTTATTGAGATAGAGCTAGCTACATCGAAACAGCAGGTCCTGGAGTTGAAGGTGGAGCTGGAGAAAGCCAAGGCCGCCGCTCGGATAGCCAAGGAAGCCGCGGAGGCCTCAAAGCAAGTGTCCTACGATCTCGGGGTGCAAGAAACCGAGGTTCGGCTGGCGGAAGAGCTGACCGAGGTATGCAGGGATTACTATAAGAAGGTGTGGATGGAGGCCCTCAACCTTGCAGGAGTCCCTGCTACCTCAGAGTGGAGACAAGCTAGGAACGTTTATTACCCCCCTGACATTCGCGAAGTCCCAGCTGCATTCCCACCTCCCTCTACCCTTGCGCTAGTCTCTTCTGAGCAGCCCCTTATCACCTAGGCCCTTCTTCCCTCTTCCGACATTTCCAAAAGGCCTGGCCAAGCTGGTGACCAAGGCCAGGGGGCTGAGATGGCCAAGGATAAGGGCAAGGGAAAGGAGGTTAAGCCCCCGTCAGAGGCCAAGGATGTTGCTATCAAGGCGTAGGAGGCCGAGGCCAAGTCCAAGGAGGCTGATCCTAAGGCCAAAGACGCTCCTGCCTCTCAGTCGAGCAATAAAGAAGACCCTCCTCCCCAGGCCAAGGCTTAGCTTTAGGATTTTATTTCCCTTTTGTAGTTTTTCTTTTGTACTTTTTCCTTTGTAATGACAGTTTGCCATTATTTATAATGTACCCTTCTTTTGTTTAATGAAAAGACTTCAATTTTTACCTTGTGAATCTCTCTGTTTCCTTGCAATATCTATTGTTGGTTGACTGTAATCATTATTTACCCTTTGCTGAGACCTTTAGACTAATAATGCTTCCAAAGGTGAACACCTACACTTTAATAAAAGCTAGTAGTAATAATTAGCCGTTAACTTAAATAAATTAAACATGCGTACATGGTGAGAAAAATGACTAAGTCCTTAAAAACAAATGAAATACTTAGTAGGAAGGGAGGGTGCCTGAGGCTTTTCCGTTTAAGAGTATCTTATTAATGTATCCTTAGAATCCTTTAGTCAAGACCCAGGGTGGACTTTCCAAGTATTAATTTCCCCTAGGCATGTGATCCAAGGAACCTGACATGTCCCAAGTTCTATTCAACACTTAAATGGATAATTCAGAATATTAATTTACCCAAGGCATGTGGTCTGAGGAGCCAAACATAACCAAGGTTCTGTTTAATACTCATATAGGTAATGAAGAGTGTTAATTTACCCAAGGCATGTGGTCTGAGGGACCAGACATAACCAAGGTTCTGTTTAACACTTAGAAAAAATGTCATGAAGTATTAATTTACCCAAAGTATGTGGTTCGAGGAACTAGGCATGACTAAGGTTCTGTTTAACACTTAGAAAAATGATATGAAGTATAATTTACCCAAAGTATGTGGTCCGAGGAACCATGCATGACTAAGGTTCTATTTAACACTTAGAAAAATGACATGAAATATTAATTTACCCAAAGTATATGGTCCGAGGAATCAGGCATGACTAAGGTTCTATTTAACATTTATAGAAATAATTTACAATATCAATTTACCCAAGGTATGTGGTCCGAGGAGCCAGGCATGACCAAGGTTCTGTTTGATACTTCGAAAAAATTACCTAAAGTATTAATTTATCCAAAGTATATGGTTTGAGGATCCAGACATGACTAAGGTTCTGTTTAATACTTAGAAAAGAAAGAGCATAACGCATAATGTAATAAAAGAAAATATAGCAGAAAAGACTTTCATTAATAATAATACCTTCGTAGGTTATTTACATTTCAGGGGCATGGTACAACATTTTCATCTAGATCTTCAAGATAATATGCACATATTCCAGCTACCGAGGTGATGCGATATGACCCTTCCCAGTTAGGCCCTAACTTTCCCCATGCTGGGTTCTTCGCAGTACCCAAAACCTTTCTCAATACCAAGTCTCCAGGCGCTAATGGCCTTAACCTCACATTGGCGTTGTATCCTTGCTTGAGCTTATGTTGATAATATGCCAATTGAACCATGGCATTTTCTCTTCGCTCTTTAATCAAATCTAAACTCTTTTCTAACAACCCATCATTGTTGCCCAGAGTGAAGGAACTCGTCCTCAGCGTGGGTAATCTAATCTCCAGAGAAATCATAGCTTCGGCCCTATAAGTCATTGAAAAGGGTGTCTCCCCTATTGACCTGCGAGGAGTAGTCCGATATGTCCAAAGGACATGTGACAGCTTTTCCACCCACTTTCCTTTTGCATCATCCAACCTCTTCTTGAGTCCATTCACTATGACCTTATTGACAGCTTCGGCATGTCCATTCTCTTATGGATAAGCAAGGGTGGAATACCTATTCGTAATTCCCAGGTCACAACAGTACCTTTTGAAGGTTCTACTATTAAACTGAAGACCATTGTTCGAGATAAGGGTACGGGGGATCCCAAACTGAGTGACAATATTTTTTCACACAAATCTTTTGGCATACACATCCCTGATATTCACCAATGGTTCAGCTTCAACCCACTTGGTGAAGTAATCCGTGTCGACTAGCAGCCATCTCCTATTTCCTACTGCCTTAGGGAAAGGCCCTACAATATCCAAGCCCCACTAAGCAAAAGGCCAAGGGCTGGACAGAGGATTAAGGACACCCCCTAGTTGATGAATTTTTGGGACAAATCTTTGGCACTGGTCACACTTTTTCACATACTCTCGTGCTTCCTTTTGCATGTTTGGCCACCAATATCCCTGAGTAAGGGCTCTGTGAGACAAAGATTTGCCTCTTGTGTGGCTTCCACAAATCCCTTCATGTAACTCCTCCAGAAGTAGCTCTGATGCCTTAGGGTGTATGCATAGTAAATATGGCCCGAAAAAAGAGCGCTTGTATAAATTTTGGTCCTCAGACAGCCAAACCTGAGGAGTCTTTCTTCGTACTTTGTCAGCCTCAGACTTGATATCCTCCTTAAGGAATAGCACGATGGAGTCCATCCAGCTAGGTCCCATTCTAATTTGATGAATATGGACCACCTCTTTCTTCATCTCAGTAGGTTTACACAAGTTTTCAACAAGGATAACCCGAGGCAAGCTCTGTGTCGAGGAGGTTGCAAGAGTGGCCAAAGAATCAGCATGAATGTTTCCGCTTCTAGGGATGTGCAATAAGTTGAAAGACTCAAACCCTGATCGTAAGTGCTTGACCTGATTTAAGTATTCTTGGATTCTCACGTCCCTGGCCTCCAACTCTCCCTGAACCTGGCCCACAACCAGCCTTGAATATGAGAATATTTCCACTGCTTTTCCTCCCATTTTCTGAACCATAGCCATTCCTACCAATAGAGCCTCATACTTAGCCTCATTGTTTATGGCCAAGAAGCCTAATCTTAAGGATTTATCAATAGTGATCTTTTTAGGAGATATCAAATCTAGCCCCACTCCAAATCCTCTTTGATTCGCTGCATCATCAACGTATACCCTCCAGGATAAAGGTTTTTGCAAGGAGACCATGCCAACTAATTTTCTATCCATGTCCTGTTTCTCTATCTCCTCTTCTAATGGGGATTCATTAAACTCGGCTACCAAATCCGCAAAGACCTGGCCTTTGATAGCGGTGCGAGGCATGTGTTTGATATCAAAAGCCCCTAGGATTGTACCCCACTTAGCAATCCTTCCTGTGTAATCAACACTTCGAAGTAGGGATCGAAACGGAAGTTGGGTTAAAACAACAACTGTATGGGATTGGAAGTAATGAGGGAGTTTGCGTATAGCATGTACTACTGCCAAAATGGCCTTTTCTAATGGTAAATAACTAACTTCTGTTTCATGCAAAGACTTGCTCACGTAGTAGATCGGCCTCTGCAGACCATTGTCACCCCGTACCAGCACTAAACTCATGGCATGGGAAGCCACAGCAATGTAGGCAAACAAAACCTCATATATTTCAGGCCTGGACATAACAAATGGCCAAGAGAGGTATACCCTAAGTCGCTGGAAAGCTAAGACACACTCCTCAGTCCACTCAAATCCTTTCCACTTGTTCAACAATTGGAAGAAAGGCCTGCACCTGTCCGCCGACCGAGAGATAAATCGGTTTAGGGCAGCAACCATCCCTGTCAACTTCTGAACCTCCTTGGGATTCAGGGGTGGCTGTAAAATATTAATTGCCTTAATCTGATCAGGTTAACCTCAATTCCTTGATGATTGACCATATAGCCCAGAAATTTACCAGACCCCACGCCGAAAGAGCATTTAGAAGCATTGAGATGCAGTTTGTGTTTCCTTAGTATTTCAAAGATATTCCCGAGGTCTCCCATGTGCTCGGACACCACATTGCTCTTCACCACCATATCATCTATATAAACCTCAATACTTTTGCCTAATTGTGGTTCGAGCATCCTGGTTATCATCCTCTGATAGGTAGACCCCGCATTCTTCAATCCAAGGGGCATCACCTTATAGTTGTAATTTCCAGTATGAGTAACAAAAACTATCTTCTCTTAGTCACCCATAGCCAGTGGTATTTGATGGTACCCTTGAAAGGCATCCAAGAAGCTCATCTAAGGATGGCCTACAGTCGCATCTACCAACTGATTTATCCGAGGCATGGGAAAAAGGGTCTTTTGGCTAGGTCTTGTTCAAATCTGTGAAGTCAACACATACTCGCCACTTTCCACTCTTCTTCTTTACCACTACAGTATTGGCTAGCCACTTAAGGTAGAACACCTCCTTAATAGCCCCAGCTTGCTTAAGCTTGAGCACCTCTTCTTTGACAGCCTCGAAATGCTTTTTAAATGAGCGTCGAGGTGGTTGCTTTTTGGGGACAACTGTTGGGTTGACATTTAGATGATGACAAATGAGATATGGGTCTACCCTGGGGGCTTCATAAGCACTTCATGCAAACACATCAATATTCCTCCTAAGGAACGATTCAACTCTTTCTTCTCTTGAGGAGGCTACTGAGCTCCGACTTGAAAAAACTTCTCCTTATCATCATTTATAACCACATTTTCTAGTCCCTCACAGCTTGCCCCTTCTGTCACCGCTTCCATGGATGGTACTGGGATCCTTGATTGCTATGAGCTCGCCTGAGTAGAGGGCTATGACTTATTTTCAGGCTGATGCAAAATTGTAGTCACCAAGCATTGCCTTTCCACAGACTGGCTTCCAACCAGCTCCTCAATCCTGTCCCCGGATGGATATTTCACTTTCAAATGTAGAGTGGAGGAAACGACTCTAGGGCGTGAAGCCAGGGCCTTACTACAATGGTTGTGTAGGGAGAATAAGCATCTACCACAATGAAGTCCACCTCTACCACCTCTGAGCCTGCTTGCACGGGTAGTCTGATCTAACCCCTTTGGAGAACAACTTTCCCGTCAAAGTGTAGCAAAAGTGAATCATAAGCTGTTAGGTTTTCAGGTTTTAAGTTTAGCCCTTTGTATAGATCATGGTACATAATCTCCGCCCCACTGCCCTGATCCACCAACACCCTCTTCACATCGTACCCCCCTATCCTGAGGGTGACCACTAAGGTGTCATTATGTGGTTGTATGGTTTCGACCTTATCTTCATCCGAAAAGCTTAACGCTGGTCGGATCTCTATCTTAGCCCTCTTCGGCTCATAGTTAGAGTCCTCGGCAGGTGGCCATACCACAGACATCAACCTGGAGGGATGAGAACCAGTCCTCCCTAGAGCAGCGAGGATGACATTAATTATGCCTAAAGGGACTCTCGAAGAAACATTTCTCCGAGATCCTAATCCTGCCTGGCCCCCTTGCCCATTGGGCTGATGTAAAAATTGCTTAAGCCTCCCTTCTCTGACTAGCTGCTCTAGGTGACCCCACAAAGTTCTACAACCTTTCGTGGTGTGCCCTCAGTCCTGGTGGTACTGACAATGAAGATTTTGGTTGCGCTTCATAGGGTCTCTTCCCATCTTATTTGGCCATTTGAAGAATGGCTCGTTCTTGATTTTCTCCAAGACTTGGTGTATTGGCTCTCAAATACTGTATTAACCATTGAGTAGTGGCAGACCCCGAATGCCCAACAAAGTCTCTTCGGGGCCAGTTATTGTTGTATCTGTCCGACCTGAAATCCCTCATCTCCTGAGGGATAACCTTAGCCTTCCCTTTCTCTTGTTGTTGGTCCTCCTCAACCCACTTATACTTATCAATTCGGTCTATGAGTTGAAGTACACTATTAGCAGGTTTCTCGATCAAAGATTTCCTCAAGCCATGCTTGGCAGGTAGGCCGACCTTGAAGGTTCTTATGGCCACGTCATCAAAGTCCTCATCTATTTCATTGAATATCTCCCAATACCTATCAGAGTATGTTTTCAGGGTCTCCTCTTCTCGCATGATCATAGGCAACAGGGAATCCAAGAGCCGAGGAACCCTATTGCATGTAATAAAGCGAGATCCAAATGCTCGGGTGAGTTCCTTAAAGGAATCTATAGAACTTGCTCCCAGGCCATCAAACCATCTCATTGCCATAGGTCCCAAACTGAATGGGAACACCTTACACATCAAGGCCTCGTTCTTGGAGTGCACAGCCATTCTCTGATTGAAGTGGCTCATGTGCTCTACGGGGGCTGTTCAGCCATTATACACGGTGAAGGTTGGCTGAGTAAAACGCCGAGGAAGTTTTCCCCCCTTCAATTCTACGTGTGAAAGGTGATCTGGAAATTTGATTTAACGCCTTGCTCATAGCGTCATTTCCCAGGCCTTTGCAAGATGAATTCTTACTTCTGCGCTCTCGATGGCTGTCCTCATCACACGAGAAAGACTCACTAGGGGGAGTCCTTAACCTAGGCTTGTAATTGCCATCTCTATCTTCGTTGGAAGAGAAATCAAAATTGGAAGGAGTCCATCTTCGTCGTTCGCGGCGCAACCTACTTTTCAAATGATCAATCTCCAGTTGCATGGTTCTAGTATTCTCTTCATGAGAAAGGTGGCTCCCACTTTGAGACTGGCTCCTGCTAGTATGGGTGGTATGCACACTAACCTTCCGGTCCCTTCTTCACTTAAGATTAACGAAATGATCTTGACATTGGTACCCCATAGATTCCTCCCGATTCGGACCTGAACCTACCATAATTGAATGTTAAACTCACTACAGCACTAGAATCCCCACAGACGGCGCCAATTGTAAGGGCAAGTTTTGGCTTCTAGGCCCAAAAGGTAAAAGGATCTAGGCCCAAAGAGCCCAAAACAATGAATTTGTGGAGAGTGAGTTAGAAAACTAGGCTCTAAAGAGTTAGGTCACAACTATAATGGATCCAGATCACAATGAAGTAAAGATAGACTGGTTTTATCTAAAGAAAATCGTCCTCGGCACAATCCGAGGGGATCAGTTCTTGTATATATTACTTAAATTTGATTACAAGTACAGTTCTTGTTGCTACAGTGTTTTTCTCTTAATTCTTCGATCCTCTTCCATATGGGCCTTCTTTCTATTTTATACTCTCGTCTTTCTTTCATCTCCACCCTCCACGTGTACATTAGATTGCTAGTATTGATCCTTGTCCCATTAGCACCTTCTTGAAGTCTTTAGGAGTAGCTGTAAGGCTGAAAAGTATTGTTCAGATATCACTTCCTCATTAATGCGGCCAAAGAGTTAGCTACAGAGCATTCAATGCGGTGGTAACAGCTTTCTCTTAGATATTTCACAGCTCCCATTTGTCCTGTACGTTCATAATGCATATCTTTATCAATAGAATTTCTTGAAATGCTACTTTGGATGACAAAACACACCTTCTGATCTCTGCTTCATTTAGCCAAGGAGATACTCTTCCTCAGCCTACCTTCCCCAGCCTTCTCATTCGTAACTTGCTCATGGAGTTCTGAGTCTTACATCTTCATTACTATTTATCTGTCCTCGGACTACTAAGCGTCCTCGGACAAGGCTCAAGGCCCAACATATATTTTTGGGCCCCTTATCCCTACAAGTAATGTTGAAAAAATTATAGGAAAATCGAAAATAAAAAAGATATTGACATGGACGCTGATGTTGCTCAACTGAAGCATAGCAACAATAAATACTATGCTTTAGCTTTTAGATATATATAGACTAGTCCCAAATTTGCAAATTTCATGCTATGCGTGTGGGAAAATGTTATATAATTATTTTAAAAGAATGAAATGTAAAAATTATAGGTTAAATAGTGATTATATAAAACTTATATAATAAAAAATAGTGAATGCAAAATACGTCATTTGTTTCATTACATAAAACATTTATATATATATATATATTGCTTGAAGGTATTATTAACTTTATGCAATTCATTTAAAAATAATGATGTTAAAACAAATGAGTAATTGCTCAAAAGATTTCATTTGTATATTCATACCTTTCATCTTTAGAAAGACTTTTACTTAAATTAGCCGAATTTAAGTGAACCGAAATGCTACGTTAATTTAGCTCAATAGGAGTGTAATAATAATAAGTGTTATGTTTAAGATTTTAGATAGTTTGAGATATATTTATATATATATATATATTTGGATTTAGAATATGTGCTCTCAACCTAAACCTATCTTCTCCCATTATGTAAGTGCACAAAAATGGATTGAATGTACCAAATGGACTGAAGTGGACTGAATAGGAACAAAGTAAACTGAATAGGACCTAAGTTGACTGAATAGGACCAAAGTGAACTAAATAAGACTGAGTGGACTGAATAAGACCAAAATGGATAGAATAGACTGATGTAGACTGAATGATCAGAATAGGACCAAATTGGACCGATTAGGACCAAATTCGACCAAATCAGACTGAATAAGACCAAATGGACCGAATAGGACCAAAGTTGACTGGATAGGACCAAAGTGGACCGAATAGAACTGAAGTGGATTGAATAGGACCAAATAAGACCAAAGTAGACAAAATAGACCGAATAAGACCAAAGTGGACCGAATAGACTGAATATGACTAAATTAGATCGACGTGGACCAAATGGACATAATAAGACCAAATTTAACTACATAGGACCAAAGTGGATTGAATAAGATTAAATAGAATTAAAGTGAATAGAATGGACTGAATATAACCAAAGTGGATTGAATAGCACCGAATAAGACCAAAGTGGAAAAAATAGGACTAAAGTGGACCGAATAAGACCAAAGTGGATAGAATGGACCAAATAGAACAAAAGTGGACCAAATTGGACCGAAGTGGATTGGATAGGACTGAATAAGACCAAAGTGAATAGAATAGATAGAAGTGAGCCGTATAGGACTAAAGTGGACCGAAGTGGATTGAATAGAACCAAAGTGGATAGAATAGACCAAATAAGATTGAATTTGAAAATTCGAAACGATAAAATTATGAGCCAATTACAATGATAATTACATTTCTAGTTACATTTTTTATGAAAGCATAAATAGTAGTGAAACCTAGAGTTCAA
>JARYZH020002969.1:0-12863 GCA_030021035.2 Notholithocarpus densiflorus
TTGGAAATATTACCTGAAGCTTAGGCATTCTCTGGCGCCTTGTCCTAGTAGAAGGTGTTAAGGTTGTACTGCCTTGCGTGTTTTTTATTTTTATTTTTTTATCCTTGTTCTTTTTTAATAGCGGATTAATAGGATTGTGATTGTTTACTTTCTATTGTTTTATTTGACCATAATATCAAAACTTTCCTATTATATGATTTATTAATAATTGTCTGAGATTCGAGACTAGAAAAACTATGTCCATTGACCCACGTCTTTATTAGAATTCATTGGCTGAGGCCATACTTGTCATTGGCATTTTGACATTTTGTCTAAACATTTAATCAACTAATCGAGGTGTGAATTAAATTGTAGTGCCTTTGCTTCCAGGAAAATGTCATATGGGCTTCTTAGCATTTATACGTGACAGATTCTAGGTGAAACTATTTAATATTCGCCATATCATTCAACGACTTCATAAATGATGAATGGATTCCTTTTTCTTGATGAAAATGATGAATGGATTCCTAATCCCACATATGGGACCCATTTTAATAAATAGGATAAAGGATCACATGCTCGTTGAAAAAAGTTGAGACCTTACATGCGGTGGCTAACCACTAATTAATGAATTTTCCTTAAGTCATCCAAGCTCTTAATAATTGGTAATTGACTATAATAGCCAAACTATACATTTTTATCCTTTTTCTTTTTATGAACTCTCAAACACAAAAGAAAATGCACTATTTTATGCTTTTAAAAAAGCAATATTTTATCTATATATACATATATATATATATATATATATATTTCATTCTATTCCTTTATAATATACGCATTTTTATTCTATACTTTTATATGCTCCCAAATATATTGTCAGTTGACGTATGTATGTCCAAATAGGTGCAGATATGCTTTTACCTATGCTTGTAAAAGAATATATAACTCAATTTAGCGAAGCAATAATACTAATACATATGAATTTTAATCCCCCCTTTTTTTTTTGATAAAGAGAATTTTAATCCTTTTTGTTCTATAATACAGACTGATTCATATCAAGCAACAGGGTGCTAAAACCTTCTTTGTGCAGGATTTGTACAAACCAACAGTAGGATAGCCATCAGAGCTGCCATTTCTCCAGTATCATCATTTTTATTTTTTATCCGATCAATACGACATCAGTGATCACTTATCTTATTAACGCCTCTATTGCTGATTCTCTTATGATCCGTTTGAATTGAGGGAAAAGAAGGAGGAGTAGAGTAGAGTAGAATAGATTTAGCATAAAATTAGTTTATTTTTAGTCAACACTACTCTACTTCCCCTCCTTCCTCCTTCCAGCCAAACAGGCCATTAGTCATTTTTCTAAGCCAAGATTCTTCCGAGAAGCTGCATGAGACTGCGTGTATAGTTACTAAGACGTTTGAAATACCAAAAAATATATATTATAAATAATTGTGTCACTAAAATCTGAAAGGAGTTACTGCTAAAATAAATAGTACCAATTACTCACAAATCAAGTATGCCAAAATTGAACTTTTATTAGAGCATTAGCATTGGAGAATACTAATGCCAAATGTAAGGGATATTTGACATTTCAAGCCCCAAAATGTATTGCATCAGGAAATGCTATTGCTAGGTATTGCAAATTTTTTTGCAATAGTGCTACAGTGCAATTCTATCTTTAGAATTGCACTGTAGAACAATTCTAAAAAAAAAACTAATATTTTATTGTGATGGTGATTGGGAGAAAGAAAGAATAAATGATGGTGATTGGGGGAAATATTATTTTATTGTGTAGATATATTATTTTAATGAGTAAAATAGGAAAATAAAAGTTTGGGATGCTGGAAGTATTGTAAAATTGGATGGTATAATTGATAAAGTAACTTTTTGGGATGGTAAAATAGAATAGAGTAGCATTTCCTGATGCTAATGCTCTTACAATTACCCAAGCGACTGCAAATTTATTTTAAATTATAAAAAAAAAATGATATTATAAACTAATAGTTGGAATGAGTTGTCAATGGTTTGTATAAAAGTGAAGAATGAAATGAACAATGGTTTGTATAAAAAAGTGTAAGGTTGTCAATGATTCTGAAAAATAAACAGTTTTACAAATAGTAATATGATCGTTCATTAGGTGTCATTTTGTAATTTCACAGTTTTTTTTTTTAATTAAGTTAAAAACAATAATAAATAAAAAATCACAAGAATAGATTCCCAAGACAAGAGCTCCAATCACAACACACTATTTGGACAAAGTGATATGTAACACTCACACTTATAATAATAATATGTAGGTCTCACTTTTTTTTTTTTTGGACAGAAATAGATAGGAGTATATTAATAAACTGAAAGAGTACAAAGTGTGCACTAGGGGTGGCTCCCACTGACCAGACCCTAACATTCTGAAAATAAAAGTATACAAGAGTCACAAAAAGTGAGGGTAGCACACTCAGGTGCTCAGTTGGTAGACATGCTACCAGTAAACCGTTGGTAATCGTCCAATAACGTTTCTGATGGAACTATGGAAGTGTTGTTGTAACTTGTAAGTATGATATTGCTTTCATCCGAAAAATTAGATACCACATACTATCACACTTATTAAAGTCTCACCTACTCGTGGAAATGTTGTTGCAACTTGTAAGTATGATATTAATTTCATCCAAAAAATTATATACCCCGTACTATCACACTTATAATATTAATACGTAGGTCTTACTTATGCAAGTGTTGTTGTAACTTGTAAGTATGATATTACTTGCATCTGAAAAATTAGATACCACGTATTATATATTACTAGCTTGTAACCTCAGGCATATATATAGATACATTTAAAAATATACAATAAGATGTATAATATAATTCATATATATATAATTTAAATACAATTGTAATTTTTATATTTTGTTAACTCTTTAAAAAAATTTGTAAGGATATTATTAGGTATAAAAGGTAAATTATCTATATTTAAAAAAAAATTATTATGAAGCACTTTTTTTTTTTTTTTTTTTTACAATTCATTTATTCTAGACTCTTTGGTTTTTGTACTTAATAACTCACTTAGATGAACATCTATGATATGGTCCCACATTTGATTCTAAAATTAAGAAATAAAACTCTTTAAGAATAAATAATTTATGACATATGATACAAAATTGAAACTTTAATTTGAAATTTTAATTTGAGTTTCTCTTATTTTCACCTATTATTATTATTATTATATATAAATTACAATGTCTTTATTAGAATTCACTGGCTGAGGGCATACTTGTCATTGGGATTTTGACATTTTGTCCAAACATTCAATTGACTAATCGAGGTGTGAATTTAATTGTAGTGCCTTGGCTTCCAGGAAAATGTCATATGGGCTTCTTAGCATTTATATGTGACAGATTCTAGGTGAAACTAGTTCGCCTTATCATTTTACCACTTCATAAATGATGAATGTGTTGGGGAGATAAATATATTGAGGAGTTTTTTGAGTAATTAATATAATATATAAAGACATATTTTAATTCAAAAAGCTTAACCCCAATAGGTATGTACTCAATTATATTATATTAACTACTTATTCTTCTAATCCTTCATTTCACTCACACGTGTGCATCTAACAGATTCCGAATCCCATGACCCATTCTAATAAATAGGACAAAGGCTCACATGCTCGTTGAAAATTGTGTCTACGTCATTTTCAGCATCCTTTTGAGCTTGCGACTGTTGCTTTTCATTCGCATGTGGCCATAAGTATTGCATTACTTTTACCTGTGTGAGTAACCGTTGTTTTTGCAGTTTAAGGTGGAAGGATCAGAAAAAGAAATTCAATATAATTGAAGTGAAATCCAGTTGAAAAAGATTGCATCCTTTCCTCATTTTCAGTTTTCCTTTGAATCAAAATTTCGCTATAGTTTCTGTGTTGTCGTCCTCTCATTTTAATTTTCTCTACTTCAAAAAGAAAAAAGAAAAAAACAGAAAGAGTGATATACTTCTTACTTCCTAGTTCCTACATTGCATCTTATTTCTTAAAAAAAAAAAAAAAAAACGGGGGGTGGGGTTTCATTTTACTTCTTTCGCGAGTTGTCATTTCCTCAATTTGCTTTCTTTAAATAGTTTTCGAGGCAGCTTTTGTGATCTCATCCTCTCAGTTACTCTTGCTCCATTTCTCAAAAAAAAAAAAAAAAAAAAAAAAAAAAAAACCAAAAAACAGAAAACACTAGACACTTTTCCAGCTTTTCACTTTGAATATTCACATTGGTAAGTCAAGGGTGCAGAAAAGGTGAAAAACATCTCGCAAACTTGTGGCACGAAGGAGAGAGGTACTTTGTTTAGTTTCTTTATTTAAAATTTTCTTTGATTTGGAGTTTTTATTTATTATGTGAATGATGGAAGGAGAGAAATTTTTTTTGGATGTCATAAAATGTGGTTTCCAAGAATAACAGTAGATATTTTCTGCCCTTCATGTTTATTATCATTCACCAAATTAAACGTTATTGTTCAGTTGCTCTGGCTCAGCAGTCCGAGTGGGAAAACAACTTGTTCATGCTTCATTGATAAATTGTTATCCTAAAGATAGGTACGTACAAACTTCTATATTTCCTTTTTCTCATTTGTTGCTTGATTTTATTCTTGCAATACTTTGATAATGTAATGATTGGTCACTTGTTTGGTTTTTTTCCGCTTATACTACCCAGAAAGAAAAAGGCTTAAGAACCAAAAAAAAAAAAAATGTAAGAAAGAATCGCGATCCTTATATGTAGATTGTCTCCTAAGGCATTACTACAATTACCTCTGTCGGAATTAAATGTAAAAAATACGATGAGTTCGGTAAATTGTATTTTTAAAATGTGTAGATTGTCTCCTTATTCTTCGGCTCTCACTTTTTAAAATCACATATTTGTCGTATTATGTAGGAATGACTATGGAGCGGGTTTGGGTCGGTAGTCCCGAGCCCAACCCGAATTTGATACCACTCTCTAATTTGACTTTTCGCCAAATCTCCTTGTGGTTACCCAGAACCAAGTCGATCTGCTTTTGTTTTGTTTTTTTTGTTTATTTATTTATTTAGAGAATCATAGCAAACCCATTTTACCAAGAAAAAAAAAAAATCACATATTTCAATAACACCAAAAGTTAAAATAGCAACCAAACAAGCCTATATTCACTTCTCTCTCTCTATCTCTCAGATCACTTGCTTAACCCAGTATTTCCAATCAAATAGTTCCTAAAATTTGTGTTTTCCCCCCTTCTTTTGGAAGACAATGTTAAATCCAAATGCAGTAAAACAGACATAGAAAGAGACAGAGATTGGGAGGTGGTACCTTCAAATTGAGATTGAGTAGTGCGCCAATGGCATGAGAGCGAGTGAATCTCAACGAGTAGTAGTTTGGAGCATTGAACATTCATTAGGCTTCGCGAATTAAATTGAGGCAGTGGACAATGATGAAGACAAGCTATGCAGTGATGCCTATGGCACAAAGAGAGAGTTAGTCAGGCAAAACATAAACTAGGTTTAGAAGATTTTTGGTTTTTTGTTACAAATTTCTAAGAAATAATTTTTAAATAAATAAAAAAAAAAACACAGAGCCAAAACACTAGCATATGAGTCGAGCTTTCCATAGTTGTATGGAATCCTTAGGCTTTCTTCTCTCCATGACTCCACGCACTATCAAGAGTATCTTCATTTTTTTCATCAACTCCACCCATGTATGTGGGGGCTTTTTTGGGTGTCTTGATCTTACAACAATTTGATTTGATCTATATGTATGACAAGGGACTCAAAACAACTTTAGAGTGCAAACCTTACCTCTACAACTTTATAAAAAGTCATGTTTGATGGGTTTTCATATTATCTCGATTACAAAAATCCACTTCTAGAGCCGACTTAAAACAAAAATGCACAAGAGCTAAAACATAATCAACAAATATCAATCGGATGAGAGATACTGAGGTTGGTGCTAAAATTAAGTGTGTCTTGATCAATCGAGATGCAATCCTTAACAAGTCTTTGTGTCTTTAACTTAATCTTCATTTACTACTTCGAAAACACTAAATACTAACAACTAAACCATATTTGGACTCATTTTGGATATGGGTTTCCAACACATAAATGTTTATTGAGTATACACAAGTTATAAAATTTATTGAGTATATCATCTTTATAAAATTTATTGAGTATACACAATTTACCTAGTTTGTTATAGATATGTACAAAAACAAATCACAATTATTTTAATTTTGTTAAATCTTTCTTATTTCTTCAAGAACTATTAACATATTTTCCTCTTGTTTAGCTTTTTCTTTAAGCATTACAATGAATTTAGCCGTTTATGGTTTAATCAAGCATTTTCAAACAATTGGAAACTTAATGTACCCGATCAAGTCCTCAAGCCAAGGATTACTTATTGATAAGGAGTAGAATTTTTTATTTTATATATATATATATATTAAAATTTTGGCTAAAATGCAAAACCCTCTTTATCTCACAAGAACTCATTTCAGTACTCTAACTTCACTTTCAATCATTTCTGTCCTCAAAGTTTGAAATTTATTCAATTAAGGTATTTCAATCTATTTTTGTTATATGTTGAGGTTTATCGTCCAAATTTTTAATTTTTTCTCTTCAAATTTTTTAAATTAAAAAAAAAAATTGAAAAATAATGGAAGTTGATGGAGAGGCCTTATAGAAGTTGACAAAGAGGCCTTAATTGAATAAACTTGAAACTTAGAGGACTAAAATGAATAAAAACAATTTTTTATTTTTATTTTTTTATTTTAGATTGAATAATAAAAACAAAGTTAGAAGAATAAAATGAATTATGGTGAAACTAGTGACTTAAGGAGGAAAATATTTCTATATCAAAACCACCTAAATTTTAGGAGGTAGATAGCTAGCAAAATTCAAACTTATTTCTTATAGAAAGTTTTACAGCTGTTACACATGATTTGCTCCCAATTTTTTTTCCTTTGTAAATATACATCTAAATGGACAATATACAGAATGTAATAGGTTTTATATGAATTAAATACCAACTCTCTCTATCTCAACGTGAGATAGAATTTCTCAATAATTTTTTATGGTATCAAAGCTAACTGTGAGATAGAAAGAGAAAAGAGAAAAAAAATTGGGTTTTTTTTTTTTTTTTTTTAAACTCACCATGTCAATTACATCAAGCTCTTCCTCTGTCCTCACCAAATCTAGTGACTACCCATATCTTGTTACTCTTATTGAAAATTTTGTGTCACTTCATTTCTCCTCTACCAACTTCCTTCACTGGAGAGCACAAATGCTCAATATCCTTGAGAGGTATGATCTCCAAGACTATATCAATGGTGATATTCAACCACGACCCAGTTCATCAAAAATGCTGATTCTAGCACAAAAACTAATCTTGCATTTGTGAATTGGTGCAAAATTGATCATCTTGTTAAAGGTGGGTTGACAGCCACTCTTTCTTAGGAAGTTCTTGGCATGTTGTAGGCTTTCAACATTTCTGATGAAGTGTTGAATGCATTTGTGCATGTCTTTGATTTATGGAAAAAATCTGGACTATTCTTCATTACATGTATTGGGCTCATTGTGCTTTCCTTATCTTGGCGAATATAGATCACATAAACTTGATCTGAAGTCCCTTCCTTGTGTTTTTATTGGCAATAGCATGAAGCATAAGGGGCAAAAAATGTTTGTATCCACTGACTGGGCGAGCTTATAAATCAAGCCACGTGGTCTTTGATGAATCTATCTCTCTTTATTCAACACCTACAAGCTTGTACAAGAGTGATCCTCTTGAGGGGGAGCTTTGCATCTTCTTAGAATGGGAGAGTGATCCACCAAGTGATTCTCCTTTACCTTACTCTACACCACTTTCAGCTTTCGCACCTCCTAAATCTCCAGATTTCATTTGGCCAATTTCACCATCAAATGCATCACACTTCCTCCTCAGCTGAGCCTCCCACAATGCCCATATCAGGCTCTTCTTTGTTTAAGCCATGTCAGGCATCTTACTTGGATCAACGAGTAGAGACCCCTCCTATTCCTCCTAAACCAAACCCAACTTAGCACCCCATGCTCACTCATTCCAATGTTGGTCTATGTAAGCCCGACCCCAAGTATATTAGGATCCGTTTGGTTGAGAGGATGGAAAAGTGAGAAGATAAAAAGAATTTTAGTGTCCCTCATTTGTGTTTGGTTGGGAGGGTAGAAAAGTGGAGAGATGGAAAATAAAATTTGTATAAATTTACTCATATTCTCTTATTAAAAAATGATAGCTAGCATTTTTTTAGAAAATGCAAACAACCAACCAAAAAAGACGCAATTACTCAAGTTTAAAAAAAAAAAAAAAAAAAAAAACATGTTAAGTATAAAAGAAAAAAATTAAAAAAAAAAGGTAAAACGTAAAGGAAAAAGAAAGAAAGGCACATTTAGTAAAACCCAAAAAAAGGGAAAAAAAAAGAAAAAGAAAAAAAGAAGAAAGAAAGAAGAACCAATTTGAAGAAAAAAGAAAAGAAAAGAAAGGGAAGCAGTCTGTGTATGCTTAGGAAGAAAAAGAAAAGAAAAAAAATTAAGAAATAACCAAAACACGAGGTAGTTCAGTAATTTGACTACAACTACTCTTCTCCACTCTATTTTCTCTCCAAATTGGGGGAGAGGGGAGATAGAATTTTGGAAGGCCTGGAGACAACACACCTTGGCCTCACCAAATTTTTTTCCCTTTTCCCTCCAACCAAATACCCACATAATTTGTTTTCTTTCCCATGTTCTCTCCTTTTTTTATTTTTATTTTTTTTTATCCTCCCTAAAATCCACCCAACAAAACGAACCCTTAATAAGAAGAATAAATATTTGCATGCTGACTTCATGATGGAGAGGTGGAGGCTTTAGTTCTAGATTGATTTGCTTGGACAAAACCACAACCTTTGGAATTGAAGGATGTTTGATTGCCTCGATTCTTCTTAGGCTTGTTGGTCTTTTTGACCATAGAACACCATTGGAGGATCAGATTGAGTGTCAAGTTTATGCCGTTTAGCATAGCTTTCTAGGAGTGTGACTACCTTAGAATATGGTGGAATTGGAGGTCTAAACATAGTGGCAGTGAAGACCTCATATTCCTTGCTGAGACCATTAAGAAGCTACCATGACCTCTTATGGTATGGTATTGGCTTGCCTATGGCTGAAAGCTCATCACAAGTAGTTTTGAATCTTCTCAAATACACACTCATGGTATCAGTTCCTCGAGTGATGAAAGTAAGTTGTCGCTTGGGTGCAAGACTCCGATTTGAGACGCGGAGAGGTTTTTCGCCGAGTTCTTTGGTTTCCTCTTTGTTAACATTCTCGCTGTTATCTTGTATTTTCATCTCTCTTCCCTATTCTTTAAGCTTTCATTTTATTGTTGATGATAGATGAATATGGCTTAGGGTAGTGCTATTGGCTCATTGTGCTTATTTACTCTTATTCCACACTTAGTTTGAGTTAGAGTAAAAGTAATTTAGTCATAATTTTTAATTGGAGTCTGAACAAGCTTTTGTATTTTATCACAAATCTGAGCTTTCAAATTGATTAAAAGATAGAAAATATCAAATAAAATACGTAGCAATATATTTGAACCAAGCATCAACATTTTATTATATAAGATTAAAAAAAAAAATCGTTTTAAAAAACTAATCAGATGTATTTGAATCAAACTATTTCTTAGTTTTTTTTTTTTGGTTAAAATATTTATTAGTTTCACCTGGTCAGATGTATTTAATTAATTAATTTTATGGGTTTTGCCTTGGTTTTGATATCCTCGTTTTTCACTCCCAAAGTGGTAGAGGCCATATTTTGATTGATTGTTGTCTTCTTGTATCGGTTATAATTTCCCATGTGCTATTGTCTGATAATGTTACTTCATTTTTGAATTATTTCACATTTTTCCAAATTGGTAGAGCCCACGTTTTGATTGATTGAATTGCTCATAGTCAGTCAATCAGCAATAGTAAATTGGATATTGTGAATGTGAATCCTAGACTAAAAGATAGAAAATATCAAATAAAATAGCAATATATTTGAACCAAGCATCAACATTTTATTATATAAGATTTAAAAAAAAAAACATTCGTTTTAAAAAACTAATAAGATGTATTTGAATCAAACTATTTCTTATTTTTTTTTGTTAAAATATTTATTAGTTTCACCTGGTCAGATGTATTTAATTAATTAATTTTATGGGTTTTGCCTTGGTTTTGATATCCTTGTTTTTCACTTCCAAAGTGGTAGGGGCCATATTTTGATTGATTGTTGTCTTTTTGTGTCGGTTATAATTTCCCATGTGCTATTGTCTGATAATGTTACTTCCTTTTTGAATTATTTCACATTTTTCCAAAGTAGTAGGGCCCACGTTTTGATTGATTGAATTGCTCATAGTCAGTCAATCAGCGATAGTTAATTAGATCTTGTGAATGTGAATCTATAGCCTAGACTAAGCTTGGAGGTCTTTAATCTGTGAGTGATGTAAAAGATTGCAAAAATCTTGCTTAAATTTTATATAATAAAGAAGAGGGAGAGACAGCAAATAGAGTTCTTACGAAACGTGTATTTGTGGTGTTGGAAATATTACCTGAAGCTTAGGCATTCTCTGGCGCCTTGTCCTAGTAGAAGGTGTTAAGGTTGTACTGCCTTGCGTGTTTTTTATTTTTATTTTTTTATCCTTGTTCTTTTTTAATAGCGGATTAATAGGATTGTGATTGTTTACTTTCTATTGTTTTATTTGACCATAATATCAAAACTTTCCTATTATATGATTTATTAATAATTGTCTGAGATTCGAGACTAGAAAAACTATGTCCATTGACCCACGTCTTTATTAGAATTCATTGGCTGAGGCCATACTTGTCATTGGCATTTTGACATTTTGTCTAAACATTTAATCAACTAATCGAGGTGTGAATTAAATTGTAGTGCCTTTGCTTCCAGGAAAATGTCATATGGGCTTCTTAGCATTTATACGTGACAGATTCTAGGTGAAACTATTTAATATTCGCCATATCATTCAACGACTTCATAAATGATGAATGGATTCCTTTTTCTTGATGAAAATGATGAATGGATTCCTAATCCCACATATGGGACCCATTTTAATAAATAGGATAAAGGATCACATGCTCGTTGAAAAAAGTTGAGACCTTACATGCGGTGGCTAACCACTAATTAATGAATTTTCCTTAAGTCATCCAAGCTCTTAATAATTGGTAATTGACTATAATAGCCAAACTATACATTTTTATCCTTTTTCTTTTTATGAACTCTCAAACACAAAAGAAAATGCACTATTTTATGCTTTTAAAAAAGCAATATTTTATCTATATATACATATATATATATATATATATATATTTCATTCTATTCCTTTATAATATACGCATTTTTATTCTATACTTTTATATGCTCCCAAATATATTGTCAGTTGACGTATGTATGTCCAAATAGGTGCAGATATGCTTTTACCTATGCTTGTAAAAGAATATATAACTCAATTTAGCGAAGCAATAATACTAATACATATGAATTTTAATCCCCCCTTTTTTTTTTGATAAAGAGAATTTTAATCCTTTTTGTTCTATAATACAGACTGATTCATATCAAGCAACAGGGTGCTAAAACCTTCTTTGTGCAGGATTTGTACAAACCAACAGTAGGATAGCCATCAGAGCTGCCATTTCTCCAGTATCATCATTTTTATTTTTTATCCGATCAATACGACATCAGTGATCACTTATCTTATTAACGCCTCTATTGCTGATTCTCTTATGATCCGTTTGAATTGAGGGAAAAGAAGGAGGAGTAGAGTAGAGTAGAATAGATTTAGCATAAAATTAGTTTATTTTTAGTCAACACTACTCTACTTCCCCTCCTTCCTCCTTCCAGCCAAACAGGCCATTAGTCATTTTTCTAAGCCAAGATTCTTCCGAGAAGCTGCATGAGACTGCGTGTATAGTTACTAAGACGTTTGAAATACCAAAAAATATATATTATAAATAATTGTGTCACTAAAATCTGAAAGGAGTTACTGCTAAAATAAATAGTACCAATTACTCACAAATCAAGTATGCCAAAATTGAACTTTTATTAGAGCATTAGCATTGGAGAATACTAATGCCAAATGTAAGGGATATTTGACATTTCAAGCCCCAAAATGTATTGCATCAGGAAATGCTATTGCTAGGTATTGCAAATTTTTTTGCAATAGTGCTACAGTGCAATTCTATCTTTAGAATTGCACTGTAGAACAATTCTAAAAAAAAAACTAATATTTTATTGTGATGGTGATTGGGAGAAAGAAAGAATAAATGATGGTGATTGGGGGAAATATTATTTTATTGTGTAGATATATTATTTTAATGAGTAAAATAGGAAAATAAAAGTTTGGGATGCTGGAAGTATTGTAAAATTGGATGGTATAATTGATAAAGTAACTTTTTGGGATGGTAAAATAGAATAGAGTAGCATTTCCTGATGCTAATGCTCTTACAATTACCCAAGCGACTGCAAATTTATTTTAAATTATAAAAAAAAAATGATATTATAAACTAATAGTTGGAATGAGTTGTCAATGGTTTGTATAAAAGTGAAGAATGAAATGAACAATGGTTTGTATAAAAAAGTGTAAGGTTGTCAATGATTCTGAAAAATAAACAGTTTTACAAATAGTAATATGATCGTTCATTAGGTGTCATTTTGTAATTTCACAGTTTTTTTTTTTAATTAAGTTAAAAACAATAATAAATAAAAAATCACAAGAATAGATTCCCAAGACAAGAGCTCCAATCACAACACACTATTTGGACAAAGTGATATGTAACACTCACACTTATAATAATAATATGTAGGTCTCACTTTTTTTTTTTTT
>JARYZH020002970.1:0-12852 GCA_030021035.2 Notholithocarpus densiflorus
TCATTGTTATATGTATGTTTTTGCTTCTGGGGGGATATGTCCGCTGTCATTTATGAAATTACTAGTTACCGACTTTTAGTATGGTTTAAAATTAAAATCATTGTCTGATGTTGATTATTTTGTGACTATGAGTTGTTGCTTATACCTGTTTTTTCCCATGCCATTAAGTGTTTGCTCATGGTTCAGTAAAAGACAAGTTACTTTCTTTGGATAGATCTCCAATAACAGGTGGTAAGTCTTGGTTAGTTTTTTATGTGGTTTCTCAAGATTGGCTGTATTACTTGAGTTTATAATGGGATTTTTTAAAATTAAAAAAAAAATAAATGTAGTGGGGATTTACTCAAGGAATTGCCTAAGGGAGAGATAATTAAGATTTTGATTGGCAAAGCTCTTGTGATCCCAAGGAGGGTGTTTGAGAGATTGAAACCAACGTGTTATCTTTCCAGTGAGGGTCATTGTTGCAAATATTCAAAGAGGTTCCTTGAAGTGTCATAGGTTCTGGTTTAAGTGAACGAGAAGTTGGTTCTAGTCTAAACGAACAAGAAGTTCATGGAGCAAATCATTGTAGAAAGATTTTAAGGGGTTCTAGAGGGTCTTGGCTACAAATATTTTATAAGGTCTGACTAATCTTTTTTATGTTTCTCTCTTCTCACAACATAAATATAAATATATATATATATATATATATATATATAAGAATAAGAGAAAACAAGATCAAAAAGTGAAAGTTTTGTAGAAATTAAGAACAAACATTCCCACCACCGTAGAAGCTTCTCTCTATAACTTTGTCTGCAAGTTCTCCTTTAAGAGAGTCATTGTAGCAATTTGAGCACATGTTCCTTGTGTCTGCCATTCCAAAGAAACCACAACCATTAGCACATGTTCCTTGTCTTCTTTGGCTGTCTTGGGGAGTTCTTACCTTTGAAAATCTTTGTAGCACTTGGAGCACAGGTTTTATGTCTCCACAGATCCATAAAAGCCGCAACCATTGGCGCAGAGAGGCCGTTCCATGTTCTTAAGATTCTCTTGCAAATATATCTTTCTAACTTGTTTTTTGCTCGTCTAATTGCTTCTAATTGTTCCTAGGCTCAGAATTTTTTTGCGATTGAAAGCTAACCAAAGGGGTAAGGGCCAGTGGACTTGGGAGTTTGGTAAATAGGAATCCTAAGTCGATTTGGTGTTGGAGAGTTTGATGAACCCACCGACTAGGTTTCTTTTTTTAAATAATCTTTTAAATTTGGACTTGGGATTAAAATCAGTTCAAGATTCTATTTAGGAAAACTAAATTTGAATGTTTTCTTCTCATAGTTGGATGCTTGATAAAATTTTAGTCATTAAGGGTGCCTTGAGGGGTACTTCTTAAAAACCACACAAAAAAGAAAATCCAAACTACTTTTTAGTTTATACTATAGGTGGTAATGTATGTTCTTAATTTTTACAAAACTATCACTTTTTGATCTTATTTTCTCTTATTCTTTTATGTTTTAAGAAGAGAGAGACATAAAAGAGAGCAAAAATATATATTTAACCTCATTTTTAATAGAAGTAGGTTACAAAACCCTAATTGAACTAACCTTAAATGCGTAAAGTGTCAAATTTTAAACTACAAGTAAACAACTTAAGTTTCGGTCAAACTTGTGTAAATTGTAATTAGCTCACCACAAAAATAGTAGCTAGACCCAACCACACATCGATGAACAAAATGGCCACAAGATCACTCAACTCACACCTAACCAACCAAGCCCACACTAAAACCCAATCTCTGAAACCTTACCCATATATCCTTCTCGACTAAACTCCTCCAACCTCTCTCATCTAAACCCCCTCACACTCAAGCCCAACCACCAACGAATGAAACCCTACGTTCAGATGGCCCAACTAAAACCTAACCACACACTGTGGCCAAGCCATTAGCAGAGTTGCCTGGCACGTTTGAGGCTCAACCTATCTCTTCCGTCGCAATTTGAGACTACAAGCCCAGCCCATGATTCTTCAAGTTCAAGTACAATGTCAGTCCAATAATATGCCAATGCCATTTATCTCATTTCTGATCAATTTACAATCAAAACACCAAACTGATAGGAAAATATTGTTGCTAAGCAATTGCCAATTGACCCCTTCATACTTTAGTGTGCATATTTATTTATTTGCTTTTATTATTATTATTATTATTATTTAATCAATAAATTGTCTTTTGAATCGTTAAAGCTCAAGGGTAACTAAAATTTTTTAACTTTGTTAAAAGGATGTTATGGAAAGCCTCATATCTTTACCATTAGTAAACCTACTTCAATCATTCTTCAAAACTTTGTTACCCAATTTGGGATAGAACTTGGCCTTATATGCTACGCTAGGTTGGGTAACAAGATAAATTAGACATTATGCAGAAAATTACATTTGGAAAATCCTATTATTGGTGGTGACTCCACTTATCCCTCCAAACTCAAGATTCATTAGGGTTCGGTTTGGGATCAAATGTCGACATTGGTGGCATGATTACTAATTATAAATTAATTATATAGAAATAAGTGGATTAAATTTGTAAAAAGTATCAGTTGCCACAACTTTTATAAAGTACTTATTTTTTGGGGTAAATTCCACTAACCTCCCCTGAATTTTGGGCAAATATCAATCAAGTCCAAAACATTTCAAAATTAACTAATTAGGTCCCTCATAAAAGACAACTTAATCCCTAACACCCTTAACACCGTAACTCCTCCGTAACTAATTTTTCTTTCCCTCACTTAGACTTGTCTCTTCTCTCTCGTTCTATTCATTCTCTAACTCTCTCTAGTCTCTTCTCTCTTGTTCCTCTCCCTCTTTCAGACCACTCTTCACTTATATTGCTCTCTAACCTTAAATCTGCTCCAATTTTACCCATATCCAATCCTAGCCAAAGCCATAACAACAAAACCCAAATCTTACCACAAAACTCAAATCCAAAAAATTTAAAAAAAAAATCCCAACCAAACCCACAACAACAAAATTCAAATCTTACAACAAAACTCAAATCCAAAAAATTCAAACAAATCCCAGCCAAACCCAAGTCTTACAACAAAGCTCAAATCCAAAAAATTTATAACAAACCAACCACCACATCAGAAGCCACAACCACCACCCACTACAAATCCACACATATCAGAAGTGGCTTCAGTCGATTCGATTGATTTGAACCTAGATATAAAAGCTTTCAAACCAAGATTTGTTTCAAGTTGGCTTAAATTCGAACCCAGATCTAACGATTTTTAACCCAGATTTGGTTCATGGTGGCTCTAATTTGGTTCATAATATTGAGATCTTCTTCATTTTTACATGCTTGTGTGGCTGGTATTCTCTTTTTCATATCAAAGATCGGAGCACCGACAAACATTTAGATGAAAACCACCATTGTATATGTTGAAAAACCAATCTCAGGCTATCTTGATCGATGCCAATCAAAGGGAAATCACCAACAACGATTTAGTGGTACCTAACGATTCGACTGATGAACACCCCTGAGAAAGAGTGGGTCGGGTTGGAGAGAGAGAGAGAGAGAGAGAGAGAGAGAAGAGGGAGAGAAACAAAGGGACGAGAAAGAGAAAATAGAGAAGGGAGATTTGAGAGAGAATGAGTGGGACAAGAGAGAAGAGACAAGTCTGAGTGAGGGAAAGAAAAATAGGTAACAGAGTAGTTATGGTGTTAAGCCTGTGTTTGGTTGGAGTAAAAATAGAGAGGATGGAAATTGGAAGAGAGAAAATAGGAGAGATTTTAGGTGGAAAGGGTGTTTGGTTAGAGTGATTTTGGAGGAGAAAAAATGGTGGGAGCCACCTATTTTCTCCCATGGCCCACCATTTTTCAGCCTCCTCAAATTAGATAGAAAACGGGGAGGGGAAGTGGTTTGATGAAAATGTCATTTTTACCCCTTGTACTCTCCCAAAGTAAATTCAATGTTAACACTTTATTTTTTCTTTTCCTCTTCTTTGATATATATATATATATTTTTTTTTTTTTCTTTCTTTTTTTCCTTTTATGGGTTCTTTGTCTAATGTTGAACCTCGTTTCTTTTTTCTTTTTCTTTTTTTTGGCTCTTTGTCTTTGGTTTCGTTGAACTTTTTTTTTTTCCTGAGTTCTTTGCTAGTTGCTACTCACATTTAAACTTTCTTTTATCTTTTTTTTTTCCTTTATAAAATAAGTTATGTAATAAGGGTATGAGAGTAACTTTATACAAACTCTATTTTCTATTCCTCCATTTTTCCACCTTCCAACCAAACACAAATGAGGGAAATTAAAATCTCTTCTATCTCCCCACTTTTCTATCCTCACTCCATTTTCTATCATCTCACTTTTCCATTTCCCAATAAAACGGACTCTAAGGGTGTTAGGGATTAAGTTGTCTTTTAGTAACCTAATTGGTTAATTTTAAAATGTTTTGGACCTGAGTGGTATTTGCCCAAACTTCAGGGGAGTTTAATGGAATTTATCCTTTTTTTTTATAGAGTTTCAACCTATGACGTCCGCTTCTGATAGTTGTGCTCTTTATTATTAGACCAAGACACCAATCGGTTTTTGGTGTAAGCAGAGATTGAATCTTAGATCTTTTATTCAACCATCAGAGATTTTTTCAGTTAAATTAACTAGAACCCACCTTTTATAAAGTACTTTTTTTTAGAAAGTTTTATAAAGTATTTAGAAAAAATTAAAGCACAACAAAACATAAATAAATTATTGTTTCTCCATGTAGTTACTAATTACTATAGTATCAGAAATGGAAAGTGACGAAAATGAGGGTGGGGTGGTGAGATGCATTTGGCAGAGTATGGGAGAGAATTGATTGAAAAATAAATAGCTTGACCGATTGGTGTATAAGTTATTCAATGGGAGATAATAGGCCATGTTGTTCAGAAATATAATTAAGAAGTAAGGATACTTCAGGAAATCTGGTTTTAAAAACATAGATTATAATTGAGAGTTGAGACTTTGATAGTGTGAAATGTGAATATCATTAAGAAGCAAGGATACGTCATGAAATTTATTAGAAAATATAATAAGTAAAGTTCAAGAAATTTAATTGAAATATCCTATTCCCTCTTACGAACTTTCAACATTTCCTTGTTCTTTCTTCAAAAAAAAAAAAAAAACATTTCCTTGTTCTAACTTTTTATCTATCTTCTTCTTCTTCTTCTTCTTCTTCTTCTTTTTTTATTTATTTTTTATATCTATCTTTTTCTTCAAAAAGAAGATAATATGAGTTATAAGCAACTTCTAGACTAGGGTTAGTGAGATATAAACAAACAACTTCAAGACTAGGGTAAATGAGATATAAACAACTTCTAGCACGGAGATGAAATCCTTTAATTTTTTATGACATAAAAAGTATTTTTTGGAATGTAAGACTTTTGATAGTCTAGAGTAGCCTCTTTCCTAGATAACTACCAACAAAAGTTGTAATTAGAGATGAACATTCCAACGCGATTGGTGGCTTAGTGATTGAGGCTTTAGGTCAACAAGACTCTATTATGCAGCGTGTCTTAACTCTTGGATTCGAGTCACCCTTCCCTCACTAACGATGTATTAGTTCTTTTATACTTCACCAAAATGAGGTCTTAACTCGAGAGTGATTTGAGACTACTATGGTTGCGTCCAAGTAGAGAAGCCATAAATGTAATGGCAAAGTGAGGAGGTCACATGGATGGGACTTTGGAATGGGAAAAGTGATTTGAAAGAAAAGCTCTTGAAGGTTGTTAGTTTTCATATACCCTATCATGTTAGTGTATTTATAGAATAACTAATGCTTTTCTTTTCTTTTTTTCTTTTTTTAAATCTAACTACTTATTTTGAATATTATATTTAATTCATTAATTTTTATAATTTATTTATCTATAATATTAGTAAGTAATAATAATATTTTTATTAATTATATATGTGTGTGTGGTGCATAATTCTGAAACGATTCACCGATATCAGAATGTTTTGTTTCAACAGTCAATTCGAAACGAAATTCAAAACCTTGATTTTGATAACAACAAGGAGGAGAAGAAATTGGTTATTCAAATAATTTTCTTGCATTTTTTTATATTTTTTTTGGAGATAAAGAAAATAAAGTAAGAGTTAATAGCACGCACTCATCCAAATTATAATGAATAAAAATTATTAACTTAAAAAAAAAAAAGATAGAAGAGCCTCTGAGCATGCGCGTGCTCAGTGGCTAGTTTAATTTATTGGATTAGATGCACCAATTAGATTTTCCACATTTTAATACGTTAGGGTTTAATTTTAATTGTTTCAAAATGTGAAATATTTGAGTCCATTGCTGTCACGTGACAACATCATTTTAAGCCCCGTGTTCTGTTTTTTTTTAACCATTGGGTCCTTAGGCCTACTTCGAACACCCTTGAACCTAGCACGCTCGAGGCTCAACCCACCACTCCCATCGTAACTAGAGACTACAAGCCCAACCGATGATTGTTCATATTGCTATCACGGAATGGGCCTTAGACCCATCCAAACATTGGATCCTATATATCCAGGCTCCCGAACAATCACAACACCAAACTGAAACAAAATGATGTTGCTAAGCAATTTAGCCCATTGTACTTTAGTCTGCATATTTGTTATTATTTAATCAATACATTGTGTTGTTAATTGTTATCAAAGGATGTTATGGGATGCTTAATACCTTTACCATTAGTAAATGAACACTCAAACCTACTTTAATATGAGTTCCAATTAACTTAATTAGTAAAGTCTTTTGTCATGGCATAAAAGATTTGGAGTTTGATATACGCCTATACTAAAAAACTAATTGGTATCTTGGCCTCATAATAAAGATAAATTATTAAAAGCAAATGTCATAAGTTGAAATTATCTTTAAAAAAATGGGAGAAAAAACTCTACTTCAATAATTCTTCAAATCTTTATTACCTACTTTGGGATAAAATGAGGCCTTAGGCAGATATTAAGATGAATTACGCATTAGGTAGCAAATCACATTGGAAAAATCCTATTATTGGTGGCAATTCCATTCATCCCCTCAAACTCGAGACTCACTAGGGATTGGCCTAGGATCAAATATCGATATTCGTGATGTCATTTTTATTCTAGAAATTAATAAAAATAAAAATAGGTAGATTAAATTTATAAAAAGTAACAGTATCCACAACTTTTATAAGGTCAATAGAAAAAATTAAAGCATAATAAGCATAAATAAATATTGTGCTTTCATGTTGTTATTGTTAGTATTAGAAATGGAAAGCAACAAAAATGAGGGTGGGGGTTGTGAGAATTGAGTGAAAAATAAATAGCCCGACGATTGGTGTATTAAGATATTCAATGGGAGTCAAGATAATATGTTTGAGTCTCCATGATGTTCAGCAATATAATTACAAAGAAGGATACTTCTGGAAAAGAGGTTTTAAAAAAAAAAGATTATAATTAAGACTTAGATCGTGTGAATATAACTGAGAAGGTATCCTATAATAAGGACAATTCAAGAAAATTAATTGAAGTATCCTATTCCCTCCTTAGTTTCAACATTGGTCCTTGATCTGACATTTTATCTATCTTTTTCTTCAAAAGAAGAGACTATTGAGCAACTTCTAGACTGGGGTCAAATGAGATATAAACAACTTCAAGACCTAGCCAAAAAAGAACAACAACTACTAGTCTACTACTACTTCAAGCCTAAGGTCAAGGAAATATACGCAACTTCTTGACTGGGGGCAATGAGTTAGTCAATAAGATATAAACAACTTCTGGTACAGGGAATGAAATCCTTTGAATTTGACTTTAAATGCATTTTCTGGCGGTGTGTATGGGTTAGGTAATCAGTGGCAAAGTAAGGATTTTAGTTTAGGGGAAGGGAAGATTTGCAAAATCTATTTCAATAAATGTTTGTTTAAAATTTAATACAGACTCATTATCATGCTCACGATTTTCCATAATTTTAATTATGAATTAGCTACAAGTATATTTGTTATATCATTAAAATAAAGAAACAAAAATTACCAATTCATAGTTACTAACAATTAAAATAAGAGATTAATCTAAATACATTAAATTTAAATATCTAATTTGATTATTTTAAACAAACTGACAAAATAAATCAATCTAAAAGCACTACAATAATAGCAATATACCTATGAAGTTGTATATATGCCTCATTGTCTTGATTGCTTTTAAAAAATAGCTACAACTCAACATTTTTTTTTATCTATTTTTCAAAGTATTTTAAATTTAGGTTTATTGCAAAATCCTAGAGTTTGAAATTGACAAGTTAGAGATGGAGGAGTAAAAAAAGATGTGGATTTAAAAATAAGAACGACTACTCAAAAAAAAAAAGATAGTTGGAATTTTATATTTTTTAATAAGGTTGTTAATTATTTTTGTATAGTTCTTTTTAATATTAAAGGCATAAGATGACATTTAAGTGATTTACGAATAATTTTTAGGTACTCTCAGAGAACTATTCTTCAATATCTTTTTTGAAATAAATATTATTATTTATTTTTAAAAAGATACTTCCGAAGTATGAATAATGATATTTTTTCTTCTCACATTCATGGTAGGGTTCACTCATTAAATTCTTAGTATGGTCTATCGTAAATGTGAAAGAAAAGAGCATTATTTTTTTGTATTCTCAGAATACCTAAAAATTTTCCGTGATTTACAGCAACAACGGGTAGGTGAGATGATAAAATATCTTACCAAGATATTGTTGTGACGGGTGACAAGTGGTCCATAATCTCTAATACATCATCGAGTAAGTTTAGTGTCACAACAATTTTCACTATTTTTGCCTTACAAGATAAGTTGTAAGTAATGGTGGGTACACGTGAGTTTATGATTCTACCGCTCATGGATCATTATGTGGCAAAATTGCAGCAAAGTTGTGGAATTAATTGTGGCACCAGAGTTACTCTGCATCACCCTCTTTCCGTCAGCCGCCTCTCTCTCTTTCACCCCCTCTCTTCTCATCTTCACTCTTCTTCATCCCCAATGATGACCGAACCTCCAAGCTCCTCATTTCTTTCTTTCTCTCTCTAGTCGAGATCTTCCTGTTAGGGAGGATTATGTCTCCATTGATTCTCCTAGTAGCCAAAACTCCATGAGATTTTGAAGTGGATTAAACCCAAGGTAAAAACCTAAGCTTTTATCTGAATTCCTTTGGGTTTTGCTATTTTATGATGATTATGGTGAATAATGGAAGATTAGAGGTAGCAATGGTTTTGTTATAATCCGAAAATTTCATTTCATTTGGGAGTTTTTGCTTTGATAAAAGGATTTGGTTGCTTAGTTTTCCAATGGGTATTTGAGGGTTGGTTTCCTAGAGCAACCATATGGGTTGTGTTGTTACATGTGTTGATTTGAGTTGATTTTAAAGTGTGTTTCCTTTGCATTTGAGTCACTTTGACATATGTGAATGTGAGCACGTGTTTGTTGCATGCCATGTGTTTGGTAAATTGTCTCTGTGAGTTTATGGGTTGCAATCCCAGTTGTTAATGTGTGTTAACACATGTAGCTTTAAGGTTAATAAAGTCTCAAAGCTTCAGGCATAGTACTAATATTATAGTAATCTTCTTTTGGGACTCTAAATCTGTCAGGGACAGATTTGAGTCAGCTGCACTATGCTGCACTACGTGAATTTTAATAAATTATAGAAAATTTATTTTGAGCCAAATTTTTAGTGGTACATGCCTGACAAGTAAGAGCTTCTTCCTATTTAATTTCAAGCTATTTGGGTAATTTTAAGTGAACCAAACGAATTTTATAAAAAGGGCTGACCCTTTGCAAATTTAATCTGAAAGTATGATTAGAATGCTGAGACTTTAAGGAATTTATTCCAAACTTTTGTTGAGTGGTTTAGCTAGTAATTTCGTATGTGCCTTCTTTGACAAGTGTTCTATTTTGAATAATTTTATCATGGGTTGGTAGTGACATGTTTTGTATCAAGTTGGTAAATGCACATTGTTTGCAGTAGTGTATTAAAATGCGTTGATTGTGTTATGGTTCTTTGGATCACTTGTATGCTTGTTTGATATCCTTTGGGAATAGGTGCCTTGGGATAGTTAGGTTAGGCTTTAGGACCTCGATTTGATTTTAGGGGATCATTTCCGAACTGTGGAGACAAGTTTGATGGTACTTTGCGATAGGCCTCATTATTAATAGGCTTGATGCTTGTGTTTTTAGGTTCGATGTACTTGGTGATAGACCTAGCAACTTGATTGGATCGCTTGTGTGGTGCCCCGTTGAGGTGTATTGGGTTGGACTTCCGAGGTAAGTGGCTTCTTAATGGGATTTTCGAAAAAGAATCATTATTGCACTCAAGTATTTTATGGTTAAACCCATTTTGGAACATTATTTGTGTTTTTCCTAAAATGTACTATGTACTATTATTGTTAGTTAATCATTTATGGAAAACACATGAAGTATTAGAAGTGCATCATATTTGTTATTGCATATGGGGAAATGCATGATTTGTTAGCATGGAAAAGACAAGCATCTTTGATTTAATTCTTGAGAATGTATGGATTTATTGCATTATTTGCAAAATTTAAAGATGCTTTGATAATTGGGAAAATTGATACAAAATCTTCTTGACAAGAAATGAGTTTGAAGGCTTTGAGAACCTTGTGAAAGTATTGGATTTTTCAAAGATTTTATGAAACTACTTGGAAATAAATTATGTATTTTGATTACATGTAATCTGTGAGCTCTTTGTGTTTTACCCTTGTGCCATGATGTGTGATTACCCGGTGATTACCTAGCTAGATACTATAGTCCGTGTGACATTAGTATCTTTGCATCTGTCTTTGTGATGGTTATCGAGTTCCGTCTTTGTGATGATAGATTAGTTCTGTCTTTGTGATGGTGGATGAATTCCGTCTTTGTGACGGCATTGTCATGTGGCTTTGGGTTGGATTTTCTGGTTTTGGAACTGTGTTATTTCATGTTGAGATATTTTGAGAAATCCTTGTGCTATATCGTTTCAATCATTTTTGTCATTTTAGCAATGAAAATGAATTTGCAGGATTCAAATAGAAACTCCCAAAGTGTAACATGTTTTGTAAAAATGCTAATTATCACAAGACTTGCATTTCCCTCACCCCAATTAATTATGCTACTTACTGGGGTTTAACTCATCCCACTCTTCCTCAATCTTACAGATTAATTAGCTATACCTCGGGAATGGAGCTTGCCTTAGGTGATTGGAGTTTTATGCCGAATTGGGAGACTTGCATTATTAGTGGTTGGTGATTTGATCTAGTTGTTTTTAAGGAAGTAGTAGTTAATTCTATTGGAGGGTTGGGCTCTTGAGGTTTGTTAGCCCAAGAATTTTGTTGGAGTTGCATATTTTAGAGAACTTTGGAGCTTTATGTTAAATCATTTGGTGTTTGGAATAATTCATGTTAATTTTGGAGGCACATGATTTGTAGTTCGTATTGCTTGTACATGTGTTATAGAGCTTTGACTTCTTTGTGGAGAGATGAATATGTTTATTTATTTTATCATATGGAAAGAAAAAAAAAATTCCCTTGCAGTTTCTCTTCTTGAAGGTTCAGTTTCTCATGCTTTGAACCCTTTTGGGTTTGGGGCGTGACATAACTTGTGAGATGAACATGGCCTCCCTGTTCTGCACCCTCACACACACACACACACACACACACACAAAAGGTCTGAACAGGTCATGGGAGTTTATAGCAAGAGAAGCTTGTTGTATGTCCTTTGTTGCCTATGTTTGAACTTAGGTGTTGCCAGAGACAGCATTAGATATTCTCAATCCCTCAAAGACCCAGATTGCATAATCTCCAATGGGAGTGCTTTCAGACTGGGATTCTTCAGCCCTGTAAATTCTACCAATCGCTACCTCGGAATATGGTATAATAAGATTTCTGTGGTCACTTATTTCAGTGTTGTATGGGTAGCTAACAGAGAGAGACCCCTTAAGGATACTTCTGGGGTTCTTACTATATCTGAGGACGGCAACCTTGTGGTACTAAATGGACAGGAAGAGATTCTTTGGTCATCAAATGTTTCAAATTCGGTAACCAATTCGAGTGCCATTTTGCTGGATTCTGGAAACCTTGTCTTGCAAGTTGACACTACGGGAGCAATGGTATGGGAGAGTTTACAACATCCTTGTGATACATTCTTGCCAAGGATGAAACTTACTACTAATTTAAGGACAAATCATAAAGTACAACTGACATCATGGAAAAGCCCTTCTGATCCATCCATAGGAAGCTTTGCGTCAGGCATTGATCCACAGAACATTCCCCAAGGTTTCGTGTGGAAAGACGGTCATCCACATTGGCGGATTGGTCCATGGAATGGTCAGTTCTTTACTGGAGCACAAAACTGGGTTCCAGATTTTCATAGTGGATTTACAATGGTTTTTGATAAAGAAGAGACAGTTTATGGCACTTATGCTTACGTGAATGGCATAGGTTTGTCAAAATATTTCTTGGATTCACAAGGAAATTCAATGCAAATACGTTGGGATGATGGGAAGGAGGATTGGGAGGTTGTCGGGATAGCTCCGGCAAATGAATGTGATTTTTATGGCACCTGTGGTGCATTTGGAAGCTGTTGTGTGCTGAGTTCACCAATCTGTAGTTGTTTGAAAGGGTTTGAGCCAAAGATTATTGAGGAATGGAATAGAGGTAATTGGATTAGTGGATGTGTGAGGAGGACACCATTGCAGTGTGAAAGGGTGAACAATAGTAGTGAAGGAGGAAAAGAAGACGGGTTTTTGAAACTGGAGATGATCAAAGTGCCAGACTTTGCAGAGTGGTCATATCGAACTAAAGATGATTGTCGAAAGCAGTGCTTGGAGAACTGTTCTTGTGTAGCTTATGCATATGATACTGGCATTGG